>JANDJT010000131.1:4316544-4336814 GCA_024331685.1 Stegophilus panzeri | reverse complement strand
GTCTTAGACAGCTGTCCAGCTCACGGTCTCTGGAGTGGCCCTCATCTGGAGCGGCATATAAATTGCCTAGAAATGTGAACCATATTTCTAGCACTGAAATTCCTTCTTTCTCAATTGAGAGGTCACCATGTGTTTACAGATAACATAGCAGTGGTCTCATATATTGACCACCAGGGAGGATTATGTCCGCACCCCCTGTTCAGGCAGGTGCAACTAATTCTTCTCTGGGCAGAGGGAAAGTTTTGTCATTGAGTGCAATATACATTCTGGGCAACTGGAATGTGGGGGCAGACATCCTGTTGAGGCAGGGGCAGAGGCCCAGGGATTGGTGGCTCCATTCACAAGTGGTGGAGTCCATATGGCGAGGTTGGCCAAGAGGGAGTGGATGTGTTTGCCTTCGAGGATACAACACACTACCCGTTGTGTTTCTCCCTCACTCCTCCCGCACAATTTAGGGTTGGACGCCATGGTGCACATGTGGCCATGGTCACGTCTGTACATTTTCCCCCCGATCGCTCTACTCCTTCTACAATCAGGGTTTATGTGGCCACAATTTTGGCCCGCAATGCCCGTTTATCGAGCCTCTGTGTTGTCAGGCGGCTGAGGCCCATCTGAGGGCTGCGCATACCTTCCTGGGACCTTTCTGTAGTCCTGAAAGGTCTGTCAGGTGCCCCATTTGAGCCCTTAGAGTGGATCTACTGTCTCAAGCCGGAGGGCTGATTTATCACCCTCGGCCGGAACTATGGAAACTTTGGGTCTGGACCATGAGGGGCACCAGCTCATAGATTATGGTCTCACAACTTAGGATGTAGCCACAATGTTGAACCCTAGAGCACCATCCACGAGGAAATTGTATGCACTCAAGTGGCGGCTTTTTGTCTTGTGGTGTGAGGAATGCCAGCTAGACCCAGTGAACTGTGCAATAGCTATGGTCCTGGAGTTCTTACAATGACGTTTCTCAGAGGGGTGGGCTCCTTCTACAATCATGGCTTATGTGGCCGCCCTCTCGGCCAGCCATGCCCCTGCTGATGGAGTCTCTGTGGGGCAACATCCTCTAACTTCGAGGTTTATGCGTGGTGTCAGGCGGCTGAGGCCCATCTGCAGGCCGCGCATACCTTCCTGGGACCTTCTGTGGTCCTGGAAGGTCTGTCAGGTGCCCCATTTGAGCCCTTAGAGCCTGCCTCCGAGAAGATTCTGACTCTAAAGGTAGCTCTTCTGCTGGCCCTGACATCTCTCAAGCGAGTAGTAGATCGACAAGCTCTCTCAGTTGCCCCTTCCTGCCTTGCATTTACCCCTGCATTAGCCAAGGCCTTCCTGTATCCTAGGCCGGAATATATTCCTAAGGTGCCTACATTTTCTGCCCGGCTTGTGGTGTTGCAGGCTTTCTGCCCTCCTCTGTTCCTCACACCGGAACAAGAGTGAATGCACCTGCTGTGTCCAGTAAGGGCTCTCTGTACATACGTCTAATTGGATAGTGGAAGCAATCTCTATTGCTTATGAGACGCACGGTCTCGCTAAGCCTCTGGGCATAAGGGCTCATTCCAATAGGGGGGTTGCCTCCTCGAAGGCTTTGTCCAACGGGGTATCCTTACAGGATGTGTGTGCTGCTGCATGGTGGTCTACGCCACATACATTCATTCGATATTACAGCCTGGATATTCATTCCACCCTGGGCTCGAGTGTCTTGCAGTGACCCTCGGGCTTGGGTCTTTTTGAACAGGCTGTACCCTCAGTATGACAGAGTGGGTATTCCCGTTCCCATTGTGTTATGCTAAACGCAACGTGGAGTTCCCTTTGAAAGGGAACGTCTGGGTTACGCATGTAACCCTGTTCCCTGAGAAGGGAACAAGACCTTGTGTAGCTTTGTCATACAGGGGTAGGCTTGTGAATTGCGTATTCGCTTCAGATAATAGAGGCTGACAGCGCGGTTCACAGGTGCCATATATATATTTCGCGACGCGCTTAATTGCTACGTCACCTGATCATGGCAGGCCTATAAATTGGCATGATTTTACACAAGCTTCAGATGGGGCAAGGGGCGCTCCCATAGTGTTATGCTAAATGCAGCGTCTTGTTCCCTTCTCAGGCAACAGGGTTACATGCGTAACCCAGAAGTTTCTGTCACAAAGTGCAAGGAGCAGTCTGCCTTTTGTGGATGTTCAGCTTGTCCTTTTTAAACACTAAATCTAAGAGAGATGTAAGGAGTAAAATCAGCCATTAGACCAAACATACTTATATCTCTAGTTACAAGAGCTGCACTCTTACCATTCTGAACAAGACGAACATGACAGCTTTCCATTCTGAACAAGACGGTTGCAGTACGTTCAACATTCTCCCCAAGTGCTTAATAAAGTGCAACTTTATTAATATCTTGTAGGGGAATAAAGTTTCAGATTAGACAGTCAATAGAAAATAGATATATTGTGATAAAAACTTAGAACAAAGAGATTTAAAGTGTGCTTCTTGCAGTATGAGTGTTACAGCTGAGGATGCATTTTCTCTAAATATTGATGTCTTGGCTCTAATGTACTATCAGTTCACAGAATAGAGTGGGTGTGCTTTCTTCTGTCTAGGAAATAAAAAGTTCTCTGACTGCTTGATCCCACACGCACATGCTGAGCTTGGAGGACAATAACATACCACACAGCGGCAGTAGTTTGTAAAGAATATTTCTTTAAACGTTATTTATTGTTAGTAAACCATGACTCATTGGAGCTATCATTTTAATCATGTTTTTAATTGATTCAGTTGAATTGAGAGTAATCAATCATTGCATTGAGAAAATGAATGAATAGTTACACCTTTAGCATTTACCATAGTTACATTGAACTGAAATAATTTCTAGGTGATATTATTTCTAATGATAGAATGGAACCTATCCCAGGGAACAGGGGGCACAATTACACACATATTCACACATCCATTCACACACTACGGACAATTTGGAAATGCCAATCAGCCTACAGCACGTCGTTGGACTGGGGTGGAAACCGGAGTACCCATAGGAAACCCCCAAAGCACCGGCAAATCAGGAAAACTCGAGGCAACTAACCACTAAGCCACTGATAGAACATCCCAAAGTGTTTTATTTCCCAACAGTTTTTTTTAATTATTAAATTAAATATTAGATTTATTTTTATTTTATTTTATTTTATTAAAGACACATTCATAGGTACAGTTAATGTTATGGAATGTTCACAAAACAAGTTAGTCCTATTTATGTAGAAAAAACAAACAAACAAACAAACAAAAAAACAACTTGCCATGTTACTGAGAAGCCAGAAAATGCAAACTCCTCTTTCCTGAAGACTTTCCTATGGTGGAAAACTTACTGACTGTTAAGCACTGACACTGTAGACTCCTTCTTTAAATGTTAAATAAACACCTTCTTACAAAGGTTTCACCATATCAACAATTACAAACTTTTCTTGGTTAAATAGCAGTGTTTTAATCTATTAAATAACTTGTCTGGATCTGTTTATTATTAGATTGTATAGATCTTATACAAGTCTCTGTGAATGAGTTGTTGCTATAGAAACAATAATGTATTTGAATGAGAACTAAACCAGTAATTTGCTATTATGTAAGGAATAACACTACTGAGATGGTGTGATACTGTGAAGTGTGTTATTTTGTTATAACAGCATGGTCTGGAGTGTGTTATTCTTTTTGTACCACAATGATTTGCCAACAATTACAATGTTTAAATTGTTACCACATAACACATCACACTTTTTAACATTTTATAGTTAGATATAATGAGACAAGATAGTTCCTGTTATCACTTATCTTATAGCAATCATAAACACTAGTATTTCCCTCAGCCTCGTCTCAATTTCTCTTTCTTGAAGTTAATGAAACAAAAAGCGTAGTTTGTAGCTCTGTCTTTCTCATCTTTCTCTCTCTTGCATGCATGTAGTTAAGCAGACTTTCTTTGACTTTACTTTCTTTCTTTTTTTTTTACCCTCACAATTTTCTCCTCTCTTCTGCTTTTCCCCCCTCTGTCTCAACACGCAGGGAGCCTGGAGCCTTTCCCAGGAAACTTGGGGCATGAGGTGGGGGACACTCTGGACACGGCACAATCAAACACACATTCACATACTATGGACAATTTGGAAATGCCAATCAGCCTACAACGCATGTCTTTGAACTGGGGGATGAAACCGGAATACCTGGAGGAAACCCCCAAAGCACAGTGAGAGCATACAAGCTCCGCATACACAGGGCGGAGATGGGATTCAAACCCCTGATCCCGGAGGTGCAAGGTGAACATGCTTTCTATTTCTTGAATTGAACAAGACAAAAAATGTAGCTTGTCATATTAGTGAGAAACCGGAAAATGTAAACTTCTCCGTCCTGAAGACTTTCCCATGCTAGGAAACTGGGAAAACATCAATACCTGGGACTCTTTCCATAAATCTAATGTAAACCTCTCCCAACAAAAAACATCACATCCATGATTACACATTTTACTTTATTAAACAACACAAGTCAAGTCCCTGTACATGAGCTGTTACTATAGAAACAATAACATGTTAAAAACAAGAGCATTAATATAAACCTGTGATGTTGCTGTTAATCAGTCAGAACTGAGAATTCAACAGCACTGTGGTATAAGCGCTTGAGTCTTAAATCTGACAGAAATATAGAGTGACACATCAAAATCAATGTTTCGTAATGATGAGTGTTTGATGATAATTGTTGGGCTAAGCGGATATTGTGTACTTCACCAAACTATTCCTTTAGAGGTAAATGAGCCACTTTTACTCTTTTCTGACATCATGAATCAGAGAGAGAGAGAGAGAGAGAGAGAGAGAGAGCTGATTGAAGAGGAAATGCTCCCCCTCCTCTCTTGGCCACTAATTGTAGTTGACTCATCCCCTGTCAGAAGTGTTAACAGAGCGTCTCAAAAGTGAGCCGTCAACACAGTCAACACACACAACTAAATATAAACACAGCCTCTCTCTCTCTCTCTCTCTTCAGCACTAATGGGCTGCTGAATAATTCAGCCATGATCAGAATAAAGCACAGTGAGACACAGAGAGGGAGAGAAAAAGGAGAAGAAAAAAAATCAGTCATGCATCGCTACCCTGTAAAGCGGGGTGGTGGTGTAATTTACTGACACCACCAACAGTTCTGTGCGCTCTCTTTCTCCCTCCCTCTCTCTCTCTCTCTCTCTCTCTCTCTCTCTGTCTCCTCATCTCTTTTTATCTTGGGCATGCATATATTTAAGCATTTGTTCAGTCTTTGTCTGGCTCTCCTCTTTTTTATATGGTATATACATGCATTTTCTCTCAATTTCTACACCTATATTTCTCTCCTTCTTAATTTTACACTTTTCATAGTTTTTCTTTCTTTCTTTCTTTCTTTCTTTCTATTACACTGTCTAGTTTTTCATTTATATCAATGCATTCTTTTTCTCTCTGTCTCTCTTTTTCTATTTTTTTCTTTTGAATACAATTTTTTTATCTTCCTTACTCCTCTTTTTATTTTTTCCATGCATCCATTCTTTTGATGACTGTTTTTCTTTCTTTCTTTCTTTCTTTCTTTCTTTCTTTCTTCTCTGCTGTTTTTTGTCTCTTTCAAATATTTCTTTATATGTCCTTCCTGTTTTATATCTTTTTTTTTTTTTTTTTTTACATTTAAAATATGAATAGTATTATAAAATAGTAAAAAATGAAATTAGTATTCAAATATGAATATGAATACTAATTTGTCTCTCACAATATACAATTTTTTTTTCTCCTTCTCTTTTCCTCACACTTTCTCTGGCCCTCCTGAGAGAATGAGAGAGAGAGAGTTTGTTGTCTTGTAGATGGTAGTGTAGATGAAAAATTTGGAGGATGGGATTTTCATCACTCATTATGTCATGTCAGAGGTGGGTGTGGGGGGTGCTTAATGGTGATCTTTCAGTGTGTGTGTGTGAGAGAGATGGGCGGGGGGGGTGGGGGTAAGATTGGTGGCCTCTTCTATGCTGTCTGTCATATGTTCTCAGGAGGGGTCCAGGACCAGCAACCAGAAACACACATACAAACACACGCGTGTATACACACACACACACACACACACACACACACACACACACAGGGGAGAGATGACGTATATAAAGCTTCTTGGCTGTAAGAGCTTGACACTGACAGCAGGACTGTTAAATCTCTCTCTCTCTCTCTCTCTAGCATCATTTTCCTTCTCTCATTTTCTTTCTTTCTTTCATTTTGTCTGTCTTTTTCAGTTTCCATGATGCTTTCTTTTTTGTCCATCAATATATTTTGTTTCTTCGCTGTCTTTCTTACCTACAGAATTTTCTTTCTTTCCTGTCTATTTATTCTTCTTTACATAATAACAATTTCTTTCTTTCTTTCTTTCTTTCTTTCTTAGCTGTCTGTCCATATGTCATAATTTTCCTAATGCTCTCTTTTCTCTTGCTCAGTATATTTCCTCCCTTCCTTCCTACCTTCCTTCCTCCCTAATTTTATTTCTCCCTCTTTCACTTCTCTCTCTCTCTCTCTCTCTCTCTCTCTCTCTCATAGTTTCAGTTTTCATGTGCTTTATTGGCATGAAAAATAATTGTACATTTGTATTACCAAAGCAAGTACAAAGGAAGGGTAGTGTAAAAACAAGAGAAAAGATAAATAAAACAATAAAAAATAAAGACTTAATATAATAAAATTGAATACAATACTAATAGATTAAATTAAAAAAATAGTGCAAACAATGTACATAAATGTATAAATTAAGGACAATATAAAGTAAGTATATACAGAATAATTGAAAAAAGAAGGATAAAATGTGTAAATTTACAGAATAAAAGTGAATTTACTAATAAAGGTAAGAAAAAATATAAAACAATAATAATAATAAAGAAGATCGATCACAACAATCACAAGAAACATAAGCGCAAGGTAGACCACTCACAGTCCCGCATATTGTGGCAGGTTGAGACATATTGTGCTGCTACTATACAGCAGTCTTTATATTTCACTGTTTGATAGATTGTTAAGGAGCCTCTAAAGGGACATGGTGGTGGAAAAAATTGGGATGGGAGAAAAATTTTTGTTTAAAGCTTTTACATTCTTTCGCAAAACTTTTGCGTTCCCCTGAGAAACATTTGTGTTCTCTCGCAAAACTTTTGCGTTCTCCCGTGAAACTTTTGCGTTCCCTCGCAAAACCTGTTATGAGTTCGGTCAAACACTTTCTGTTTATTTTCCCGTTGGTAGTGGTTCAGACAGCTCTGTAGGTTCATAGAGTTTTATTTTGAACTTGGACTCAAATATAAAGAAATGCAGTCTATGCTTAGTTCGAGGCATGGTTTTGACGTAAGTGAAAAGGATATTACGCGAAATATGAAAAAATTACTCAAGTGATGCTGTGAAGATACAAGCACGAACCACCACACAGAAGTCTCTCGCGAGAACACAGGTTTCGCAAGAGAACACAACAGGTAGGCTATCTTTGCGAGGGAACGCAAAAGTTTCTCGGGGGACCGCAAAAGTTTCTCTGGGGAATGCATAACTTTTGCAAGAGAACGCAAAAGTTTTTAAATATTTTTTTTTCTCCCATCCCAAATTTTTTCCACCACCATGTCCCTTTAGGGGCTCTGTAGATTGCAAATGTTTGGTGTGTGCGTTTAATTTTGATCCGATGAGAAAGTGTTTGGAGGGGGGGAGGGGTCGGTTGGGATGATCGTGTTATTTTTTTCCACACAGCAGAGCTGAACATAAACAGTGATCTTACAAGGGTAAATAAAGAACTGGTTGCTTCAATAAGTACAGTCTTTTCTTTACTCTTTACTTTAAAAACTATGTCTATAAAGGGTAATATTTTATGTATTTGAGGTCTGAGATTTTGGAACAGTGAAGAGAGAGAGGGCAAACAGTTTGCAGTGTAGCTTAGCATTGTCATCTAATCAGCCAATATTGTCTAAAATAGCATGTGCCTAGCACTTCATCTTTCATAATATGAGATTTTGGCCAAATGTATTCAATCTTGATTTTGGTAGAGTGTTGCAACAATATGTTAAAACAATATGTTTTTTTTTTTTCGTTTTGTGAAAAGTGACAGTTTTGAACATAGGTAATAAAAAAAACAAAAAAAACAAACAACTGGGTTGTAACCATGTTCCCTGAGAAGGGAACGAGACGTTGCCTTAGCTGAACACTGTGGGAAGCGCCCTCACGCATGACCGGTATCTGAAGCTTGTGTAACATCATGCCTATTTATAGGCCTGCTGTGATCAGGTGACGTGGCAATTAAGCGCGTCATGTGATATATAAACGACACCTGTGAACTGCGCTGACAGCCTCTATTATCTGAAGCGAAGACAGAATTCACAGGCATGCCCCAGTATGACAAAGCTATGCAACGTTTCGTTCCCTTCTCAGGGAACAGGGTTACATGCGTAACCCAGATGTTCCCTTTCAAAGGGAGCTCCACATTGTGTTAGCTGAACGCTGTGGGAACAAGAATACCCACTCGGTCATACTGAGGGTACGGCCTGTTCCAAAACATCTGAGCCTGTTCCAAAACATCTGACACCCGAGGGTCATTGCAAGACACGTGAGCCCGGGCCAGAATGTATATCCAGGCTGTAAAATCGAATGAATGTGTGGGCTTAGACCACCCCGCCACAGCACACACATCCTGTAAGGATACCCCTTTGGACAAAGCCTTCGAGGAGGCAACCCCCCCTAGTGGAATGAGCCCTTATGCCCAGAGGCGTAGCGAGACCACGGCCCACATAAGCGATAGAGATTGCTTCCACTATACAATTAGAGATGCGCTGCTTTGACACAGCATCACCTCTACTGTCACCGCCAAAGCCGACCAGCAGTTGTGGACGTAAGTACAGAGAGCCCTTACTGGACACAGTCGGTGCAATTTCTCTTGTTCTGATATGGGGAATGGAGGAGGGCAGAAAGCCTGGTTGGGCAGCAGATGTAAGCACTTTAGGAATATAATCCATCCTAGGATACAGGAAGTCCTTGGCTAATCCAGGGGTAAAGTCAAGGCAGGAAGGGGCAACAGAGAGCTTGTAGATCTCCTACTCGCTTGATAGATGTCAGGGCCAGCAGAAAAGCTACCTTTAGAATCAAAAGCTTCTCAGAGGCTCTAAGGGCTCAAATGGGGCACCTGACAGACCTTCCAGGACCACAGAAAGGTCCCAGATAAATCAGCCCTCTGGCTTGAGACAGTAGATCCCTGTGGATGGGAATCTCTGAAGGAGTGCCGTCTAGCAGGGATATTGTCTCTGAGAACCATATTCAATCTAGCCAATAAGGTGCTACTAGCAGCAGGCGTAGACAGTCTTGGCAAACTCTTGCTAGAAAAGCATATAGATGCGACCTCGGCCACATGTGAACCATGGTGTCCAGCCCTAATGGTGCAGGAGGAGTGAGGGTGAACCACAGGGGGCAGTGTGTTGTTTCCTCAGAGGCAAACACATCCATTTCCACTTGGCCAAACCTCTGCCATATGGACTCCACCACTTGTGGATGGAGACACCAATCCCTGGCCCTCAGCCCCTGCCTCAACAGGATGTCTGCCCCCACATTCCAGGTGCCCAGAAGGTACATTGCACTCACTGACAAAAACTTTCCCTCTGCCCAGAGAAGAATTAGTTGCACCTGCCTGAACAAGGGGCACCAACATAATCCTCCCTGGTGGTCGATATATGAGGCCACCGCTGTGTTGTCTATCAAGACATGATGACTTCTCAGTTCAGCCCATGAGGGAGGTGTCTGTCATTCCCGTCTTGCAATAAGCAGGCACACCTAGAGTGTGACCCAAGGCTAGAAACTGGGGACACTTCCAAATTCTCAGAGCAC
Organism: Stegophilus panzeri; assembly: GCA_024331685.1. Taxonomy (NCBI): domain Eukaryota; kingdom Metazoa; phylum Chordata; class Actinopteri; order Siluriformes; family Trichomycteridae; genus Stegophilus; species Stegophilus panzeri. The sequence goes on along the minus strand of JANDJT010000131.1, from coordinate 4,326,990 downwards.
ATAGGCATCGCTGCGTGACACTGATTACTCTCAGAAGTTTTGTCCTCGGATGAAGCCCCCAACTTTTCAGCCACCATTGAAACAGTCTCCTGTGCAATAGGTATAGGCTCTGAAACCCAACTTGCTTTGGCCGAGAAGAGAGCGAGTCACGAGCGGAGCTGCCTAATTGTAAGGTGTTCACAATGCGCACAGTGAGACCTCTCGAGGGCTGCCCTGGCGTGCTCCAACCCTAGACACTTCACACAGAAAGTGTGTCTGTCCTCCCCATGATGAAACGGGATCAAGGCGTAACACACTTCCTGAATTCTCACACTCATACTTTTCTCCTATTTTTTTCAAAGGGACAGAAAAGAAAAGAGATTTTTATTTTTTTTTGGGAAAGACAGAGAGGAAATGAAGAGTCTTTCTTGAGCATTACACAAATGACCGACATGCAGTCTCGCTGAAGATAATAAGGCTGATGGCGCGGTTCACAGGTGTCGTTCATATATCATGCGACACGCTTGATTGCCATGTCACCTGATCATGGCAGGCTTATAAATAGGCATGATGTTACACAAGCTTCAGATACCGAGGGTGCTTCCCACAGTGTTCAGCTACCGCAACGTGGAGTTCCCTTTGAAAGGGAACACGTCTCGTGCGTGACCATGACAAACAGCACAAGTTGTCCGTGGATTGTTCACTGCATCTCTTTTATCTTGTTGCTGTCTTCTTGTTTTTGCCTTCTTGATGTTGAATCCATCCATTGAATCCTTTTTTGTGTTTTATGTACGGTTATTTTGCCATACATAAATCACATAAAAACCTTTTTTACCCCTTACCTGTTAGAATTAGTTTGCAGGCAGATGCAAACACAGATAAAAGTAACTAGAAATGAGCATGTAAAGCAAACCTTTAAAAAAAAAAAAAATCCATGTGGATCATGCCTGGGCCCCTATAGTTGTGTCAGGTTTTCTCTATTCACGTAATATTCTCATCTTTTTTATTCCTTACCTGTTTGCATCCCCGCTGGTTCTATTGTTAGGGTGTGTCCACTGAGTCTGTACCTTGTCAAGGCGCTTCTCAGTTTTTTATTTGTCACTGTGTGCAGATAGTCTGCCATGGTGAAATGTCTTTTTAGGGCCAAATAGCATTGCATTTTACTTTGTTGTTGTATTGTAATTTGGTCTAATCTGATTTGTTTGACACACTCTCTCTCTCTCTGCTCAGAGATCCCCCAACACAAGGTCTCATGTTTAATGAGTCCAGACATCTTGTGCATATTAAACTAATTTGTGAGGAGCTTAATTAGCATGGTAGTGGGGGTTAGAGGTGCCGAGTCGACACTGTCAGCACTCAGAAAATGCAGCCCTGTCACTTTACACTGTAAATACTGAACCAGTGACTCCATTTTGCTCTTCTTCTGTGGGATGTTTGCTTTATTTGAGCTTTTACAGGACCAAGCTGTTTTTTTTCTGTTCTAAGAATTCAATCTGTACCTTCTGAATTTCCACCCACTGTTTCTGACTCACTGTTTCTAATCCTTCTTTAATATGGGCACTTTTATTTAAGGTACACATTGCTGCACACTTACATCTGAGTCCAGAGCTCATGTGATTTAGTAGTTCATGTATTTTTATTTTGTAATCCCACATGTGATTTAGTAGTTGATTTGTTTTTATTTTTCCACAAGTGATTGTATACATGTGTATACAATATGATTAATAAATTTTCATATGTGCTTAAAAAATTTCTGGGTTATGCATGTAACCCTGTTCCCTGAGAAGGGAATGATATGGAAGTATAATAGTGCCAAATGTCCTCAAGGCAAAATGGCATGTTGAATTACATAAATTGAACAAAAACATATCGCAATAACGATACATGCATTTTTCTGCCCAGCAATTTGACACAAATTGAAAAAAAAAACCCACAGCAATATCAATGCTTGAATTAGTTTCCTCTGCAATTCATTGGGTTTGTATATTTTGACTGAAAACAAAATTCCAGCATTCAAAATTCAATGCACACATACTCACCTTCCTAAAATACAGTTCCAAAATATTCACTTAAAATACCATCTTCATTATTCGTCAGTTAGTATTTCAACACGTTATGTTTCAACCTCACAAATTGCCCTAAATGTTATTTCTGTATTTTTTTTTTTAGATTTGTGTCAAATTTCTGGGCAGAAAAATTCAAGTATTGTTATTGCAATATGTTTTTATTCTATTTATGTAATTCAACATGCTATTTTGCCTTGAGGACGTTTGGCACTATTATACTTCCATAGAATGAAATGTTGCATGAGCTTCACGCTGTGGGAAGCGCCCTCGTGCGTGACTGGTATCTGAAGTCTGTATAAAATCACGCCTATTTATAGGCCTGCCGTGGTCAGGTGACATGTCATTTTGTGTGTCGCGTGACTATAAAATGGCCCCTGTAAAACACGTCTATTATCTGAAGTGAAGACACAATTCACAGGCATGCCCCAGTATGACAAAGCTACACAAGGTCTTGTTCCCTTCTCAGGGAACAGATTTAACCCAGACGTTCCCTTTCAAAGGGAACTAAGTGCTGTGTGAGCTTCACATTGTGGGAACAAGTATAACCACTCCGTCATACTGAGGGTATGGCCTGTTCAAAAAGGTCCAAGCCTGAGGGTAACTGCAAGACCCTTGAGCCTGGGGTGGAATACATGTCCAAACTGTAATACCGAATGAATGTGTGCAGCGTAGACCACCCTGCCACAGCACACACGTCCTGTAAGGGTACTCCTTTGGATAAAGCCCCCTAGTGGAATGAACCCTTATGCCCAGAGGCGTAGCAAGACCACATGGCTCATAAGCGATAGAGATTGTTTCCACTATCCATTTACAGATGCGCTGCTTTGACACAGTATCACCTCTACTGTCACTGCCAAACTAAACCAGAAACTGCTCTGACTTATGCCACTGGCCGGAGTGGTGGATGTAAGTACAGAGACCCCTTACTGAACACAGTAGGTGCAATTTCTCTTGTTCTGGTGTAAGTAACAGGGGAGGTCAGAAAGTCTGAAACACTACCGGCTGGGCAGCAGCGGAGGCACTTTAGGAATATAATCCGTCCTAGGATATAGGAAGGCCTTGGCTATTCCAGGGGAAAGTCAAGGCAAGAAGGGGCAACAGAGATATTCTGTAGAAATCTTACTCACTTGAGATATGTCAAGGCCAGCAGAAGAGCCACCTTTAGTGTCAGAAGCTTCTCTGAGACTGACTCTAAGGGCTCAAATGGGGCATCCAGCCCTAATGGTGTGGGAGGAGTGAGGACAAACCACAGTGGGCAATGTGTTGTCTCCTCAGAGGTGAACACATCTATTTCTACTTGGCTGAACCTCTGTTATATGGACTCCACCACTTGTGGATAGAGCCTCCAGCTGCTAATCCCCAGGCCTCAGCCACTGCCTCAACAGGATGTCTGCCCCAGAATGTTCATTGCACACACTGACAAAAAAGAGAAGAATTAGTTGTGCCTGCCTGAACAGGGGGCGCAAGTCTAACCCTCCCTGGTGGTTGATATATGAGATCACTACTGTGTTGTCTGTCACAACTAATTGTGTTGTCTATCACAACATGGTGACCTCTGAATTGAGGAAGAAAGAATTTCAGTGCTACAAATGTGGCCCACATTTCTATTCAATTTATATGCCACTCCAGATGAGGGCCGCTCCAGAGACCGTGAGCTGGACAGTCGTCTAAGACTGCACCCCGGCCTGTGAGGGAGGCATCTGTCATTACCGTCATGTGATAAGGAGACGCCCCTAGAGTGTGACCCAAAGTTGGAAACCAGGGACACCTCCAAATTCTCAGAGCATGTAGTCATCACCTTGTGACACTGATTATTCTCAGGGATTTCATCCACAGATGAAACCCCTGACATTTCATCCACCACTTAAATGGTCTCATGTGCATTAGGCCCAACAGTATGCCATTGGCTGCTGTTACCATAATGCCCAGACCCAGCTTTATCTTGCTCAGTGTTGATAGCATTGACCCTATGTGTGTTGGGGATAGATATACCCTCATCATAGTAGAATCCCATATAACACCCAGAAAAATCATCCTCTGCACTGTAGAAAGCATACTTTTCTTGTGGTTCAACCTGAGCCCCAAGCTCCTCATGTGGGCGAGAACAACATCTCGATGTTGAGTTGCCAACTCCCTGGATCTTATTAGAATTAACCAGTGGTCCAGGTAGTTTAGTATACGGATGCTCTGGAGTCGCAAGGGAGCTAGAGTGGCATCCATGCACTTCATGAAGGGGCGAGGGGATAAAGCTAGACCGATGGGAAGAACCTGATATATGGTACGCATTGCCTTCAAATGCAAACCTCAGGAACTTCCTTTGACTGGGCAATATTTCTATGTGGAAATATGTGTCTTTTAGATTTATTGTTACAAACCAGTCTTCAAACTGTGGACCGATAAGTTTGAGCATCAGCATCTTGAGCCTGTATGTCCAAAGAATACGGTTCAGATGACACAGATGTAAAATTGGCCACATACTCCCTTCTTTTTTGTGGACCAGGAAATAATGGCTGTAAAAACCTCCCTCCCTCAGAGAAGGGGATACATGTTCTATGGCCCATTTGTCTAAGAGAGATCTTACTTCCTGCGCTAATGTCAGGCTCTACTCTGTGCTGATTACTGTGGTGAGCACACCTTTGAACCTTAGAGGGTTCGAGCTCTGAACTGGAGCCGGTAACCTTTTTCTACGCTGCCAGATGGTCTTTTAGTGACGTTAACTTTTTCACACTCTGTTGGAGGGAAAGCATCAGATTTTCATTGCCCTGTGACAGCTCGTTGATCAGAGAAAACTGACAACTTGGGATGTTCTCCCTATCCCCCATGCCTGAGAGGTTGAGCCATAGGTGCCTCTCTGCCACAACCAAGCTGCCAATTGAACGGCCGTTTGCTTGGTTGCCCAAAGAGACAAATCCGTGGCCCTGCGAAACTCCACCACTGCCTCAGGCCCAATTCCCTTCCCACTGTCGAGCTCATTCAGTAGGTCTGTATGGAAGGCCTGCAACACTGCCATTGTATGCATGACCCACAAGAGAGACCTGCTGCCGCGGGGTTTTGCCATCCAATGCCGAGGTAGTCTTACACTGCTTGGATGGCAAAGCTAGCCCCCCTAATTTCTCTGCCATCAATGGAGAGAGGTAGCTTGCAAGCACCTTCTCCATCCTCAGCATAGCCAAATACCAGTATTGTTCATTCCCCACGGTGGCCAAATAATCTCACACGTGGGGTTAAAAACACAGCTGGTGAACGGTTTTCCCCAGAAGTGCAATATTTTGTCATGCACTTCTGGAAAAAAACATGAGTTTTCTGTTTTGTGAGGGAGATATATTTTTAGTGGGGAGAAAGCACTTGTCCTGCTTGCTGCAAGCCACTTCCTCTTCCTCAGGCCAATCTAAATTCAGCTTTTCAACAGCCCTAGTGATCACTTTGAGCAGCTCTTTATAAGATTGAAAGCTGCTCTCCGTTTTTGGTGCACTGGCTCCTTCTGAATCCTTGGAGTCAGAAATGGTGGGTTGACTCTCAATACCGGCAGGAGAAATGGCTACGTGAGCTCCAAAACCCAGAAGTGGAGAGTCGGATCCGGAGGACAGAGCAAGAGATAGAGCCGCACTTGTCTCCGGTTCCTCCTCCAGATCCATAGAGGATCCCCAGGATCTGAGCCCCAAGGTTCTAAAACCCAATTCCCTTCGGCTGAGAAGAGAGCGAGCCGAGAGCGGAGATGCTTAACTGTGAAGCTCCCAAACACTTCACACAAACTCGATGCCGATACTTCTGCGTCGTAAAATTGACTTCCGGTGTAAAATTTTAGCAGTGCAGAGATTACAGAGCTTACAAACTGCAGTTTTGTCGTTATTCCACACAAGAGACCTCATCTTTACACACAGCACGAAATCGATGTGTTTTCCCGCTCTCTTTTGATTATAATCGGCCCTGATCATTGGATGTTTTTAAACTAAACTTTATGTACATGTGCTTTTTTTGTTTTTTATTTTGAATAAATTTGCAAAGATTTCAAACAAACTTCTTTCACGTTGTCATTATGGGGTATTATTTGTAGAATTTTGAGGAAAATAATGAATTTAATGCATTTTGGAATAAGGCTGTAACATAACACAATGTGGAAAAAGTGAAGCTCTGTGAATACTTTACGGATCCACTGTATATTCAAAGAAACCAACTGAACTACCTATAAGAACTTTCTATTCCACTTTTCAAGACTACAGAGCCCTAGTGGTGAGAATTCACTAACTTGGAATAAGGTAAGAACTTATTCTACATTATAGCTGATTGTCTAGCGTATCATATCTTGGCACTTAATCCATTTAGGTGAGGAATAAGATTACAATATACAAACTAAAAAGAATGGGTAACATGGAACAGCTGATGACAATGATGACACAAAAGGGAAATAACCAAACACAAGACAAGGGTGGAGACAGAACATAAACCACATCAAAACACACGTGGCAAAGAAGACAAAAACATTGACAACCTGGAAGTGTGCTATTACACTTCGGGCAGTTCCCGTGTGCTGAATGCCGAAGCTTTCAGCTTTCAGAGGGGATATCCGTGACTGTGTGTGTGTGTGTGTGTGTGTGTGTGTGTGTGTGCAATAAACAACAAATTTTAGGTATAATTATGCTATAACACATTAAGATTTTCCTGGCAAAATAACCAGTTCACTTGAATGGGAAAAGAAATGGGAACACAAAAAAAGGAATTAGATTCCAGTAGTTCCTCATGAGAATTTAGAAGTGTGAGGCAGTGGAACATTTAGAAACAGTTATAGTTTCCATGTTTCCATCTCTGTCTGTGTCTGCAATCTTCATCTCTAACCACCTACAGACAAGTAAAAATGTTCCACGTCTGCATCTTTATTATTGGATCATGTGGAATTCCAGCCATGATGCACATCCAGACCACAGATAGATAAACTTGCTAGTTTTTGCACTGAAGCTATGAATCTAATTTTGCTAACAAGAAAAGGTGGTTTATAGCGACCAGTTTATTATCTGCATGTAATTATGCACGTACTTAGTAATATCTCAGATGTTTTTAGCTTTGCAATGTCCATATTTTTATACATATTAGTGTAATACAGTGTCAGAAACCACATAAGCAAGCATGTTCGTGTTACTGAGCACTTTGACAAAGTCATTTAAAGAGAGTGTGGCATGATTTAGGTATGCAGTTTTTATGAAGCTGGAAACTAAAAGGTGTCCCAAAAGTCTCCATACATAGGGGAAATTAATATTTTTTAGCTAAATGTTTTCCAAAATGTTTCATACTTATATTTGTATTACACATTTTTTTCCCACCCTGTCCAGGGTATACCCTGCCTTGTGCCCGATGCTTCCTGAGATAGCCTCCAGGTTCCCCGTGACCCTGAAAAGGAGTAAGCGGTAGAAGATGGATGGATGGATGGATGGATTTTTTTTCCAGATAGCCTTTAACAAAAGCCTTTGACAAAAGAAGAACTTATTGAAATCATTCTCATGGCTGGATCGGGAAGCTGTCACGAGGTTTTCGATGGACTTTGCTTGATCCATCCTGATATATTACTTCTGGTTGAGTTCTCGTTACTTGGAAATTACTTTCTATTACGGAGGATGAACCCACATGGACAGCTTAAAGATCAATGAGATTACTGAGGATGCTACCACTTAAAAACCATGAAGCTGACTGAACTGCAACTGATATGAACAGTTTTGATACGATAGCTTAGGACTGCAATTGCCATGAACAGTTCTGCACTCAAGTCACCTGGTTATGAATTTCCTGGTTACACAATTGAATGTTACTTGTTTGACCATGTAGTATACGTTTATAGAAGGGAGTTATTTATAATTGCACTATCCGGTGTTACCCAGATGAGGATGGGTTCCTTTTTGAGTCTGGTTCCTCTCAAGCTTTCTTCCTCATATCGTCTCAGGGAGTTTTTCCACCCCTGGACTTGCTCATTACTTATACATTTAAAATGTATATCCTGAATTTATACATTTCTGTAAAGATGCTTTGTGACAATATCCATTGTTAAAGGCGCTATACAAATAAAATTTAATTGAATGGAACTTTAACAGGCAACATGTCAAGCACAACACACGACACTGTTGCCAAACTTATTAACAAATTCAAAAAGACTGGAATGTTGTGGACCAACCGGACGTCCACGAACATCCACTGACAAAGGCACATCCCGACATAATGCTAGCAAACATAGTCCCCTATGTATGGAGACTTATGGGACACGCTGTATAAGTATCCCTTACTTATTAGCAATATTAGCCTTGTAGTTCCAGTGCAAAACTAAAGAAGGAAGCTTCAGAATGCCTTTCAATATTCTGTCTTTGATTGTGAAGATTTATTATTATAATTATTATTATTATTATTATTTTATTTTATTATTATTATTATTATTTATTATTATTGTTCTTACTAAATTTGCAGTTGTGTGACTACATTGAATCTATGGCAGGTATAAATAGTAAAACTATGAGACCTTGCCATCTCCTTCACACTACCTGTAACCAGTAAGAAGGTCACACACACACACACACACACACACAGAGAAAGATGATTCTTAGTAATTAGCACTCATTGCTATAATAAAACTTATGCAATGAAGCTACTAAATGCATATTTTTACATGATGCCTCAGCACACATGAAAATATTTTACATACATTATCAGCCATTTCGGTATCATTAGTAAAGGTTAATCAGTGCCTTGTGATTTGATCACACAGATGCGTCCTTAATAGTACCATTGCACATAAAGTGTGACCTTTTCAGACTCATCGATGGATTTCAAGAGCTTTTAAGTTATGTAAATTGTTACAGCAAAATACTTGGTCCAGTGTTTTACACTCGGAAGGTGAAAGACAGTTGTGTAACAAATGTCTGCAGTGAATATGAAAAATATTAAGCATTAGGAATGAGAAAATTAATGATAATGAATGTAGGCATTGTTACAGTAGTGGGTGGTGTGCGATGGTGACAAAGTGATGCTGGCAGCAAAAATGAAATTTGCATAGTTTTGCCCAATAAATGGGTCTAATTTCTGTATCTTGACTGTCTCTATCACTCACCTGTGCTGTAAAACCTTATATATTAATGTTAATTTTTTTTATATTACATATTAATATTTACCCTGCTGTGTTTGATGCCTCTGATCTCTTGCTGAGAATTTTATTGAGACATGTTGACACATGAACAGCTACTGCCATTTTAATATCAGCCTTTTTTGTCTTCATTAGGATTTAATGCTGCCATCTGCTCCGAACTCAGAGAAGTCATAAACAGAGAAAAAAGTTCCCCTCATTTCAGAGTGAATTTCCTTCACTTACCCAAACCACTTACTTTAATACTCCTCCAGCCTGCATTCTTTCATTATTTAACATAATGATCAGTCCGGCAGGGTTCACATTCAGATATGAACTGATCCCAGAATGTGTTTTAAGCTTTGGATATTTCAGAATTTTAGTCATTTTGACTTCAACTGAATGGCAAATTATAGTTTAACAACAATGTGTGTTCATTTTAAAGGAGATCACACGTGTGGCTTCTTAACCTTAATTAACCATAACAAGAGGTTAATTCGGTGAGCCGTATGAATTTTAAGTCCTTTCTTGCAACGTTTTTAGGAGAACTTTGCCATTTACACAGCTGTACGTATGTACTCATGCAATATACCTTGTAAAAAATAGCTGAATGTTGCCAGTAATTTGGGGGGAAAAATACATTATAAACTATAAAAAATCCAGAAAAAAACCCTGACAGATAATGTCATAGTGTTTTAAAGACACATTAACAGTGTAAACCCTTCAACAGCATGAGTCACCACAGAGATGTTTAGATTTTGCAGAAAATTCAGCTACTTACTACAAAATCTTGTTTTGATTGGTGTAGCATGCAAACTCAGCCACACTCTCAACCCAAAACAAAAGGAAGTCTGGGAGATATAGAAAGAAATACAGTATAGCATTTAAAATAAATTCCAAAACGACTAGCTACTAATTTACTAGAGTTTTTCCAACTTAAAATAGTTGAAAAACTAGTTGAGGAACAAAGAACATGTTTTATTAAGGACAAATTATTATTCCATGGCCAGGAATATTCATTTCTGATTAGCTGGTAGGTGTGTTAATTCCTTATATAATACAGAAACATACGGAGCCCCCCTAGTGTCAGGTAAGAAAAAAAAAAGAAAAAAAAATACAGCCATGTGTAAACCTCGTAAACCGTGCCCTCAGATTTGTAAACCGCGCCCTCAGATTTGTAATCCGTGCCCTCAGATTTGTAATCCGTGCCCTCAGATTTGTAAACCGTGCGCACCGCGTTAAAGTTGGGTTTATATTGGACATTCGCTGTACATTCGAGCTTCTCTCTTCTATTTCTCAAGAAAT
>JANDJT010000131.1:4287398-4316417 GCA_024331685.1 Stegophilus panzeri | reverse complement strand
TCCTTTTTGTGTGTTTATTTCTTGAGAAATAGAAGAGAGAAGCTCGAATGTACAGCAAATGTCCAATATAAACCCAATTTTAACGTGGTGCGCGCGGTTTACAAATCTGAGGGCACGGTTTTCAAAACTGAGGGTACGGTTTACGAATCTGAGGGCACGGATTACAAAACTGAGGGTACGGTTTACGAATCTAAGGGCACGGTTTACACATGGCTGTATTTTTTTTTTCTTACCTGACACTAGGGGGGCTCCATAGTAAACAATAACGGGAAGTAGAAAAATAAATCACAGCCTATATCACCTCTCCTAGCAGACTGCAAGCATATTAGAACATGCCACCCTTTGGAGTTTGTAAGCATAAAGAGATGCACATGTAATTTTACTTAGTAATTAGATTGACACTAGCTAAAATGTTATCCAATTATTATTATGGATGAGCACTAAAAGACAGGGAGTGCTATTCGGCTAAACTAACACTTTCCAATGGTGTCACTTTAGATGATCCACTTTTTTAAGATTATAATTTTTATTGCAGTTTGCTTTTCTCAACATAAAACATGTGTACATACAAATATTGGAAGTAATTATTTCGATCCTGTTACGAGATACGTTATTCACTTCACTTGTCAATGTTATGGCTGATATATATTCCAGATGTAATGTGTTATGGTTTTATCATCAACTAAGTCATCATGGCACAAAAAGTCAAGGTACTGCCCAAACAGACACCGTAATCTCATTTGTAAACTGAAAAAAAAAAAAAATTGTGCCCTTTATAGCAACCTTCTTAGTAAGACCGTGACCTAGCTATATCGTAGTAGTAGTAGATTTTTGTGATCTATGAAGGTTTGTTAAAGCAAGTTAAATTTGGCTTGGTAACTAACTAGCAATTTTAAGGCTAAATTAAATTTGAACACTTTCTCTCAGTACACTGGCATTCCATTCAACATTATCAATATGTTAATATTTTATTACCAACATGCAATTATCGCTTAGTGGTTAGCATGTTTGTCTCACAACTCCAGGGTTGGGGATTTGATTTCCGTCATGGCCTTGTGTGTGCAGAGTTTGCGCGTTCTCCCCGTGTTTCCTCCCCCAGTCCAAAGATATGCATGGTAGGCTGATTGGCCAAAGTGTCCGTAGTGTATGAATGGGTGTGTAAATGTGTATGTGATTGTTTCCTGTGATGGATTGGCACCCTGTCCAGGGTGTACTTCGCCTTGTGCCCGATGTTCCCTGGGATAGGCTCCAGGTTTGCTGCGGTATAGAAAATGGATAGATGGATGGACATGCAATTATCAAACACTATTACATGTCAATCTTACTAGTGTGTAGTGTGCTGAAATATTGAAATGACAGATGTAAAAAAAAAAATTTAACTCATAAAACTTGTAATTATTTACATTTACATTTATTCATTTAGCAGACGCTTTTATCCAAAGCGACTTACAAATGAGAAAATACATGCAAAGCGATATCAAGCAGAGAACAATGCAAGTAGTGCTACCATACAAGATCCATTAATTTAGTTCCAGAAGAAGCAAAGTGCGCAGTGTAGAGGTGTAAGTGCCAGAGTAAGGTTTTATTTATTTATTTGTTTATTTATTTATTTATTTACTTATTTATTTATTATTGGTTGGTTAGGTGTTCACGGAAGAAGTGGGTCTTTAGTTGTTTCTTGAAGATGGTGACAGATTCTGCAGTCCAGATTGAGGTTGGAAGTTCATTCCACCACTGAGGAACAGTTAGTTTGAAGGTTCTTGAAAGGGACCTTGAGCCATGCTAAGTAGGTAATACTAAGTGTCGGTCATCGATTGATCGCAGATTGCGTGAGGGAACGTAAGCCTTCAGGAGAGAGTTGAGGTAGGAGGGTGCTGTTCAGGACAAGGTCTTGTAGGTGAGCATCAATGCCTTGAATTTGATGCGGGTGGCTACAGGAAGCCAGTGGAGGGAGATGAAGAGGGGTGTGACATGGGTTCTTTTGGGCTGGTTGAAGATGAGGTGTGCTGCATTCTGAATCATTTGAAGGGGTTTGATGGAGCCGGCTGGGAGGCCCGAGAGTAGTGAGTTGCAGTAGTCCAGTTTTTAGATAACAAGAGCCTGGACTATTAGTTGTGTAGCCTGTTCGGTGAGGTAGGGTCTGATTTTCTTGATGATGTACAGGATGAACCTACAGGACCGTTATATAATTATAATTCATTCACCTTCAGTAACTGCTTTGTCCTGATCCAGGTTGCAGGGGCTGTTTGTTGTTTGTTTATTGTCTGCATTAGATGGCTGCCTGATTTGAGTAAACCATGCAACTGAACAAATTGACAAATTAATCAAGGACTGAAATGACTCGAGTCACTGAAAAGACTTGAAGATTTAATTTCTATTGACAACCAATTAATTCCACGTACAGTTAATATTATTATAATTAGAAAGCGTCTTTACATTATTATATTCATACAAATAACGATGTTAATGTTATTATCTTTCCAAATGTAATGTTATATATCTCTAACATACCTAAAGAAAACCTTTTTCATTAGCCACGTTGGAAAGCAAAAATGGAGAAAAAAGGTAGATCAGATTTATTCCCTGTGAATGTAATGTTTTTCTGTAAATTTTATCCTCAATGTGTATTTATTGCTTGTCGCTCCTCTTTGTTGTCTGATAGTTTTCAGTTATTGCCCACATCTCGTGTAACACCGTAACATAAGGAAACTCGATTTCCTCTCTGTTGAAATATCAATTTATTTCTGCACTGGATCTGAAGAACATGTCTATTAGATTCATTTTTATTAGCTTACAAAAGGAAGTAGAATTGTTGAAGAAGGCAATAAGCTGGGTGCAGATAAGACAGGAAAGCATGAACTGTTTCTTCTGCATGATGGTTCAGCAACAGTGATCATTTTATTTTATTTACCTTTTACCAGAGGTTACAATATTATAATACTGCATTGAAAAAAATGAAACATTATTAAAAGAAAAAGGTTTGACAGTTCTGTCAGCCGTGGATGATGTAAAAGGGAAGAGGATTATGGGATTGTCTAAACCAAGTTCAAAACGTGAGTTTTCGATGCAGGCAAAGCTATAGCTACAGTGCAACTAATGATGATTTAAAGAAATTGTACATTGTTGACACCTGGTTATTTCATGATTTGTGTCTAGATGCATCTTGATAAGACTTAGACTATACTACACTAATAAATAAACTAGCATTTACCCTACATTGGTTTAAACTTGTTAAGTTTAAGAACTGCTCTCAAGAACTGCTTTAAATGCAGGCTTGATTCATTTAATAAGTTTGTTAGTTTTGAGGTGCAAGTATTTAAAGTGGACTTGACTAGGCCAGTTACTTGTGCACTTATATACAGACCTCCTATCTATAACAAGGAGTTCAATGGGGAATTCTCAGAATTTTTATCTTTTATGATTCCTTTTTGTGATAGCCTTGTCATATTAGGTGATTTTAATATTCAAGTTTGCTGTCCTGATAAGCCTCTGGTGCAAGATTTTTTAGTGTTGTTGGATTCTTTCAACCTTACTCAATCTGTAGTGGAATCTATGCACATTCTGGATTTGGTATTGTCCTGGGGTGTCCCGGTGTGTGAGCTGGCTAAATATTTGGCTAAATATTGGGCAAAATATTGGGCTCTCAGGTCATTTTTAAAAATTATGTTTAATGTGACTCTAACTGGGCCCACTCACGGCCCTAAGTCCATTGGCCATCGTGCTCGGTCCATAAATGCTCTGTCGGCCTCTAAGTTTTCAGAGGTTTATAATTCCCATTGGCAGGCATTAGTGGTTGATTGTTCTCCAACTAGTTGGGGTTTAGAGTTGGTGGTCGACTTGAACACCGGGTGTAATGATACTTTGGATTGTATAGCTCCATTTAAACAGGTAAAACCAAAAGCTATATCACAGCCTTGGCTTAATGACAAGAGTCTGTTTCTTAGGAAAAAATGGAGATAAGCGGAGAGGAAATGGAAAAAAGACAGGCTCCAGGTCTCATAAGAGATATTCAGAGATTGTATGGTTTCATATCAACAGTTTGTAAAATCGGTCAAGGTGAGGTATTTTTCTGACTTAATCTCTCAGAACCATCATAGTCTGAAAGTTTTATTTCGGGTAATAAATACAGTCCTGAATCCCGTATGTCCCACTGCTGTTGATAACTCTGGGAGTTCTTGTGAAAACGCTTTGCATTTTTTAATGGATAAGATTACTGTTATTAGAGCTAGCAAAATCTAATTCTGGCCTGGATCCTGGTTGTATTCAAGCCTCTCCGGACTCTCTTACCTTTGTCCATCTAGTTATGTTTGAGCCTGTTATTTCATCTTATCTGTTAGAAATGATTCAACATCTTAAACCCGCTAATTGTTCACTTAATATTATTCTGCCCTGTTTGTTAACTCGGGTCTGGGATATGGTAGGTTCCACGATCCTTTCTATAGTCAATCAGAGTTTGATAGAGGGGCTAGTCCCATCCTAGTTTAAGCACCCCTGGTGCAACCTTTTTGGATCCATCAGTTTTAAATAATTATAGACCGATCTCAGAATAGCCTTTTTAGCAAACATAATGGAGAAGGTGGTTCTTAAATGGCCCACTTATATAGCGCTTTTATCTAAAGTGCTTTACACTGTGTCTCATTTGTGTTACGGACACACACACTCACACACCAATGGTAGCAGAGCTGCCATGCAAGGCACTAAATTGCCATCGAGAGCAACTTGGGGTTCAGTGTCTTGCCCAAGGACACTTCGGCATGTGGAGTCATGCGGGCCGGAAATCGAACCGCCAACCCTATGATTAGTGGACAACCCGCTCTACCACCTGAGCCACAACTGCCCCCGTTCTTAGCAAACTTTTGACATTTTTGAATGAAAACAAAATTTTTGACAAATTTCAATCTGGTTTTAGGTCTCACCATAATATATATATATATATATGAGAGAGAGAGAGAGAGAGAGAGAGAGAGATAGCATAATAAAGTGACTAATGATTTGTTGCTGTCGGTAGATTCTGGGAGCGGTGCTGTTTTATTCTTGATCTCAGTGCAGCATTCGATAATGTGTATCATGGGATTCTTCTTGACCATCTGAGTCAGTGGTGGCGGTATCAAGGGGCTTGCCCTAAAGTGGTTGTCATCCTATTTATATGGGAGAACCTTTGCTGTGGAATTAGGGAGCTCTATACCCGGTTGTATATACATCTGAAATGTAATGATAACTCCAAACTTACATCTCTGCTTGATTGTTTGGATGAAATAAAGGTGTGGATGGCATCCAGTTTCCTGCAGCTTAATGAGTCAAAATCTGAAGTGGTGTTTTTTGGTCCATCGAAGTTAGCCAAACAGCTTTCTCTACATCTTGGCCCTTTAGCCATCAATGTTAACACGCAAGTGAGGAATCTTGGTGTAATTTTTGATTCTGAGCTGAAATTTGATAAACAAATTAATGCCGTGATAAATTGAAAAGCATATTCTCCTTCAATGATATGGAAACTGTGATTCATGCTTTTATTTCATCCAGACTGGATTACTGTAACTCTTTATATCTACTGTTTTCTAAGAATATGCTTTCACGGATGCAATTGGTACAAAATGCAGTGGCCAGATTGTTGACTGGTGCCGGAAATGCTCCAGTATCTCTCCAGTGCTGGCTTCTCTGCACTGGCTTCCTGTTGATTTTAGAGTGCAATACAAGGTCTTGCTAATGGTTTTTAAAGGTTTACATGGATTTGCTCCAAAATATATTTCCAGCCTGTTACACCATCATCATGCTACAAGACCTCTAAGATTGTATCAGAGTTTCCTTTTAAATGTCCCAAAATCTTGATTGAAAACTAAAGGAGATTATGCCATCTCAGTGGCAGTGCCACGCCTGTGGAATAGCCTCCCCCTACATATTAGGTCCTGTGACTCGATTGAATGTTTTAAATCTATGTTGAAGATGCACGTCTAATCTGTTATATATAATTGTCATTAGCTGCATGGAGACTGAATAGTGATTAGTTATTGTGTTTTATTGTATGTGTGTATTGGTGTTTTGTAATTTTGCGAGTGTAAAGCACTTTGGTCAACTTGTGTTGTTATTAAATGTGCTGTAGAAATAAATGTTGATTGATTGATTGAAATGTGTCTCTGCTAATACAGGTTGAAATATAAATCAATTCAATTCAAATTTATTTATACATTGCTTTTAACAATGGACATTATCACAAAGTATCTTTACAGATATCCAGATATAGATATAGACATAAATTTATCCCTAAAGTGCAAGGCAGAGGTGACTGTGGCAAAAAAAAAAACCTCCTTGAGACGATCTGAATAAGAAACTTTGAGAGGAACCCGACTCAGCACTGATATAATGTATTGCTGGATTTTGGTTATAATGTAATGCATTGATTATTGGTCATAATGTAATACATCGATGGGATTTGGTTATGTTGTAATGTATTGATGGATTTGGTTATAATGTAATGCATTGATGGATTTTGGTTATGATGTAATTTGTTGATTGATTTTGGTCATTATATAATACAATGATGGGCTATGGTTATAATGTAATGTACTGATGAATTTTCTTTATAATTTAATTTAATGTATTGATGTGCTGTGGTTATAACATTTTGGTTATAACATTTGATGAATTTTAGTTACTGTATTATTAACATCAATACAGATACAATATATTAATTAAAAATTTTAATTAAAAGTGCTGTAAGAAAATGGTTTACATGCTGGAAAACATGCACACAAATAGGTGCAAATACACACACACACACACACACACACACACACACCCACGCATGCATGTCTAATGAGATCCCTAGCACTGTTGCCATGGAGATGGTGACAAAACTGTCAAGTTTGGAATGGTTTCAGATTTCCTAGGTGGAGGTTTCTGTGTTGTGAAACATCAAAAACACACTTTAAACAGAGATCACCTATTTCGACTGCACCCATTTTTATATCTGGGCCACAATGAGCATGACTGAGAGATGTTTTGAATCATTTCGAATTTCAGGGAAATATTCACTGTTTTGTTCCACACACTCATAGACCCACGTACATGCATTACACTGCAACTAACACATTGCAAGTTGTTTACACTGCACAATTTTCCATCTGATTTTGCTGTCACAAGCCAAAATTGCATATCGTCAAAGAATTCCTTGATCGTGAGCTGGGATCAGGGCTGTAACCTGGCCTGGGCAATATTTTTTCTTTAGCCGAGAATAATTCTCCACTTGGAGCAGTTTGTCACCACATAACTGATCGTCAGTAAAAGAAGACGGCACTGTTGTGATTTTGTATCTTCAGTGAGCGGAGGCAAGACAAATCAGATATGGTTTACAGGAAAATATGTGAAAATACTCATGTCTTATTGGCTGACAGGTCTCAATTCTGCCAAACTCTAGCTCACACAGTCTGTAAATGTGAGTGGAAAATTGGACATACACCCATTTTTTTTTTTTTTTTTTTTACCAGTAAAGGAGTTGAAACTGAAACACTAACATCCTGTCATGCTGAGCAGGAAAACAAGGTGTGTAAATGTCTATATGAGTTCCAACTTACATGAGCATGATATGAGCAGAGCATAAGGACAGCTAACATACTTTGCATGGCACTGTAGCAGCTAAACCTATACAATGATAGCTTAGTTGTGCCTCTCTTTGGCTAGTGACACCAAACTAGCCTAGTCTCATTTTAGATGGCCAAAATGCTTTACATTTTATTGGTCCGGTAGTCCTAAAAATAATGATAACACCCAAGGCAGGTTTAATGATAAATCCAACTTTTTTGTCCAAATTTCAAATTTTTTAAGCAACTAGCCCGCACATGCAAGAAAAAAATGCATGAAAACAGTCGATTTAGAAGAACGTCTTTAAAGGTTTTTTGATGGAGAAAAATCTGAGCTCAGCCCGGATGATTAGCAGTTCATTTAACACCCCTGGCTGAGATTTATTGCAACCAAAAACAGATGACGACAAATGACTGGTGTTTGACTAAAATCTCAGTGTTAACGCTGATATGTCTAAAAGCTTGTCTAAAAGCTACTAATAGATAAACAGCATAGAATTATAGCAAACTCACAGGACAACTAAAATTCTGGTAGTGGCAATGGTGAAACCTAAATAAAATATGCTAATATGCACATGCTTGTCAAGTAACAAGCTTAAAAGACCATTGTAATACCACAGCTTTAGTATCCATATAAATAGTTTGTAGATATTTACTCACCAGCCACATTAATAGTAACACCTGTACCTGTGCTCATTCATGCAATTATACATTCAGCCAATCATGTAGCAGTAGCACAATACATAAAATCATGCAGATACAGGTCAAAAGCTGGTCTGCTTCCAATCTTTAACTATTCAGTTTCAGTGAGCCTGTGCCTATTGTAGCATCCTATTTATGGCTGCTGTTCATCTGCTGTTGTAGCCCTTCCACCTTAAGGTTCAACATGTTGTGCATTCTGGGATACTTTTCTTCTCACCACAGTTAAAAATAATTTTAAAAAATTATCATTCGACTTACTGTAGCAACTCGAATTTCTCATAATAAAAGGGTTCCATCTGCAGAAATGCTGTTCTGAATGTTTTTTTGTTTTGTACACCACCCTGTGTAAATTCTAGAGACTGCTGTGTGTGGAGATCCCAGCAGATTTCTAAAATACATTAATCCATCTGGCACCAATGACCATGCCACAACATGTAAGAGTCACTGAGATCGCATTTCTTCCTCATTCAGATGTTTGTTGTGAACGTTATCTGAAATGACTTGTTTGGGTAATTGCATGAATGACAAGGTGTACAGGTGTTCTGAATAAAGTGACTAGAGAGGGTAATTATGGGGGACATGGGACCACCAAGTTTATACCCAATAGACTGGTAACTCAGTATACATAAACATTTAAACATATGCATTCCAATAAATTGTGAGTTATGTAGAAGCAAGAGCCTTGTGGAAAGTCATTTACACCACTGCCATCAGGTTGTTTATGTTGTCTGGAAGATGCCAGTGGTGAACATTTCGCGATCTGGCACACCCGTTCCTGTGTACTTGTACACTTGACGAATAAAGTAATTCCTATTTTGATACAGTTCGTATCAGATAGAAAAACGACTTTCTGTCCAAGCAGTATAAATCCTTCACCTAGCTGCTGCAGCACCGACAGAGATTTACTCTCAGAGAGTGTTTAACACCAGTGTGTGATCTGAGTGTGGTTACAGTAATCTGTTCAAATAAGCACAGCTCTCCAGGGGTGTCGGTCTCAGAAATGTGTGTGTGTAGGCTGGAGTTCAAGAGAGGACAGCAACTTGCCTGACAGAGAGAAAGCTCACCTTCTTTTTAGCTTTGTAGCTGAGAAACTATGTTTTAACATTTGAAAGTGTGTATTTAGCACTTAACTTGCAAATATGCCAAAAGGAACTAAATGCATTATTCATTTTCACTGGCAATTTGTTTTAAAAAAATATATATAAATAAAAACGATGAAAATTTATAGCAAAACATGATAGTGGAGCTCTTTCACTAACTGTATAAATCACTGACTTGATTACTATATGTTATACAGTCATAGGATGGAGTTGCCTGAAGGCAGTTATAACTTTTAGTGTGCTGTGTATGTCAATCACTAGCTAGAAAAAAAAAGGTTTCTTAAGGGATCTTTGATGATGTTCCTACAATATGCTCTCACAGTGTATCTGACATTAATGTTCAATTTATTAAGGCTGTAGCGCAAGACTTAAATTGTGTCTGGGATTGCCATCTAACACTAATTTCACACTGGCAAGCAACAAGTCACTGATGTCCTTTGCAATTGTCTTACTTGCATTTTTAAGGGTGTACTCACACTAGGTGATCTGTACTGTGCCTGAGCACGTTTGACCCCCAAAGTCCAGTTAGTTTGACTAGTGTGATCGCTTCGTACACTGCCCATGCACAGTATGGTGAACTGTCCCTAGGTCCACTTGAAGAGGTGGGCTTGGGCACGGTTCAGTTGGACTAAGGCAAGGTACACAGCTGGTGTGATTGCTAACCGTGGCCGAGCATGGAACTCGAAACATGACCTCAATGTCAGCTGCCTCTGTAAAAATCTATTCATATGTGCAGCACTATTAAGTGAAAATCGTTGCACTGCATAAGTGATAAATCTATTAGGCAATCTATGAGAGGGCCGTGTGTCACCATGCCCCCAAACAACTACAAATAAGTCACAAGTAAGTAAGTAACATTACAATGATGGACTCCATTGTGCTGTGCTGTGCTTTTCTTCCTGTTTTCTTCAAAACATAAATTCACATCATAATGACCTATGTCAGTCATATGCAATGTCAGTGCTGGCCAATGGGGGGAGGGGGGTTGGTGCAATTGTGCTTGGGCATGGTACAATGCAACCAGGCCTAGTGTGAGTAACTCTGGGCCTAGTGTGAATAAGTGGCAAATGCAGCTGAATGGGGACTGCAGTTAGGAACTAAAGTTGCGAGAGTAATATTTCCCAGAGAAAACAGACTACATGCACTATAGAATAGGAATTCAGTGGAGCCAATCATTCTGATTTGTTGCTCTACTATGTCATCATTCATGATTAGGAACACCTGTACACAGAAGTTTACACAGAATGTTGTAAAAAAAAAAAAAAAAAAATCCAGTTAGCAGCAGTTTTGTGCCTGGAAACTCCTTGTTGATGAGAGAGGTCAGAGGAGAATGGCCAGACTGGTTGAAGCTGATGTATGTCGAAGCTGGTTATTTAGGCTATAGTAACTAAATAACCACTCTACAAACAGGGTGAGCAGAAAAACATCTCAGAATGCACACCAACTCAAACATTAAGGCGGATGGGCTACTACAGCAGAAGATCATATTGAGTGTAACTCCTGACAGTCAAGAACAGATATCTAAAGTTCCTGAAGGTACTAAACTGTATATTTATATGTTAAAAATAATGTGAGGTACATAATTTGACAATAAATACCACTGACATACCAAAAATCTTTACTATAAAAGATACAACCATGCACCTTCCATGTAGAAGATATATACTAAAGGTACAGAACATGTCCCATTGATGGTACCACCCTGGTAACCAAAAAGAATGTAATCATCTGCACTTCCAACACCACTCCTGTCACTATTTTTTAACATGGACTTCCCACAATTTTGCCTAAAACCAGGAGCCTATAATACACCTATTCTTCAGTGTCTGTCATTAAAGACCTTGAACATCCCTAAAGTTAATATATGTGCAGCATTATACAGACAGGTAACTTTGCACTATGTAAACTGGGGTCATCACCCTTCTTCCAGCTTAAGGTTTACAAATCTCGAACATTGATCTGTTCTTCTCAGGGCAGTCAGCTTTCACCCGACATTCAGTGCTCCAATAATGCCTGAGCAGAATAAAAACAACCACATTTGTTCAGAAATCAAATACATTCAGTGCTCTGTCAACCACAGTGTGATTTTTTTACAGGCTAATTAAAGGGAAGATTCGGTAGGACTATGAACATCTCAAATATAATTAATATCATGGGTTTTATTATTAAGTGGTTGGCAAAGCACAGTGTCAGAATCAATGTGCATCTTATGAGCACAGAAATGCACCCAAACACACAAATGTTAGATTAAATATGTTTATATAGTGTATGGATTATTATTGTTTTGGTATGTGAGGAAAGGAAAATATTTAAATAATTAACAGTGCATGGCTTTATTTAGATTCTTTATTTGAAATACACCATTATTCAGTTCAAATTTTTGTTTTTTATCAGTCCAACTATTCAGGAATAGTTTAATGAAAATGCGAATGTTTACACATTTCCAAATGTAGTTCAATATACAGTATTCAATACAATCAATACATGCTTCTTGTTTGAAGTTTTTCAGTAGAGCTGTAGCTATCTCTCCCAAAATCTGTGACACCCAAAATCTTTACAGTTCCCTAATCTCATTTTGTAAAATAGCAGAGTCAGTGTTTTAAAGTTTTGTTCATGGTTATAGGTTAAGTAAGTTCCTCCTCTCATGCCCCAGCTCATGCTCATAGAGTTCAGTCCATGTGTTTTTGTTTACTTTGCCTTGTACCTTTGGTTCTGTTCTAATCTTGCTTCCATGCCTGTCCTGTCATTATTTGATTACCCTTATGGCTTCACCTGTGCTATGTTAAGCCTTTGATTAGTTTGTTGTAATTTATGCCCTTTGTTTCTGTCTATCACTGAAAGGTCTTATCATGCACTTGTATTGTTAAGTTTTGAACCATGCTTCTTGTGTTCATTTTCTATATTATGCTTCTGTGTTCAGACCGGTGCCCGACCCCGCTTGGAAACTTGATGCTGATTTTTGAATTGCTAAAAAAATACCATGCATTTACACTCTTGCGTCCTGCCACATCTAACCACATAACACTGTGTATTGAAATCAACATCTCCCTGTAATTACTAAAGATGTGTTATGTTGTCATTACCTAACCTGGTCATTCCCTCTCAAGTGGTCCAATGAAGTCTGCTCGTCTCTTTTTAATTTTCCAAATTTTTTTGAGTGATTACCTCTATATAGTGGCATTGCAAAACATCCATTTTTTTGGTTATACAGCTGTTTACGGAAACCTCAATATCTCGGCTCAGGATAGGCCTAGCTCCTTGGAACAAAAACTGATCTCTAGAGCATATTACAAAGTAATTACATTACTTAATTGATGTAAAACATTTTGCAGAGTCTTGTTCCTAAGACTTAGAACTTTAATCCAAATGTAATGCTCAAGATTGCTCACAATTCCACTTTTAGGGTCTATTTATAATGGGAAGGGTTCAAGTCTCAGTCTTAATTGTTTAGGGAGTACCTAGGTAAGAATAGTGTGCATGCAGAACATTTCAGGTTTGAGACTTCTCTTATTATGTTTTATGAGGACGAGAAAGTGGATTTTTTTCCAATTTCTCTCACTTTCAGGTTGAATATCTCTGGTGGGGGGCCAGATACGAACCTGAAACGTTCACAGAAATAAGTCTTCTATAGTAGCATTCTGCTGTAAAAATTGAGAGGATGAGATTGGATGTAAACAAAGGTCAGGTTTGAAGAACCAGCCTGATCTATCATGTTGGTTCAGGTGTAAAGTTTGTATGTGTGAATAGATTTTATCCAAATATGGAAGTATACTGTTCAGTTGGGCTATGAACAGTGAACAGTGTCATAAACAAAGGTGTTGTTTCTCTTGTGATAAAAGCATTAAATGACTTCTGAGCTGTAGTCACTTACTGCCATCTCATATGTGAATCTCAAAACTACAAACTTAATTCTGGGCAATTTAATAATAATTTCTCAAATTATGAAACTACTTAGAAGTAAGTTTTTTTTTTTAATTCAATTCCTCGAACAGACCATTTTATTGACTGTAACCTTCCTCTCCTTCAAGTTGAAGGCCTTTCATCCACTCTAATGTTGAGGACCAGTGTGTAACCGTGACTCCACCACCACACTCATCAGTGCTTAAAAAAAGACTGAAGAAAGTGACTCAAACTTTAGAATGAGTCATGAAAGATGAATTGTTTCAGCCAGGGGGTAGTTGACTTTTGATTTTTTGTCTATTCTTGAATGTGTCTTTTAGAGATCTGAGCACTTCATTCCTGTCTTTATGTCAAATACCTGCTACTTGAAAATGGCCATGTTTGTGAAAGATCAACAAGTCCAAAATTCCAGTAAATACAGGCAAAAGCTAGAATAACAGATATTTTATCACGTGATTTCATATAAAAGTTTTATCAAATGTAATCTGTTTGTAAAAAAAACTACATTATCCCAAAAGAATTAGCATCCAGGCTAATTACTGTGTAATTAGTATAAATATGTATGCTCACTCATAAAGTGTAATCTCTTTACTTTTGGATCACTGCCTTTAAAATTGGGTTTATGTAGACTTTCATGAAGCAGTCGACATTAATTATTTGCCTAATGATATTGCCAGTGCTTCTATGTTCTTTGGGAATAGCTGGATATGGATGCACTTGCAACTGCAACATATGCTGTTCATTTTAATGGCAAAACCTGATCATTAATGTTAAGTGAAGCTCAACTAAAATTACTATGCCTGTCATGCCGTGTTTAGCCAGTCATATAAGGACTTCACAAAGGAGAGACTTTTAAAACATCATAACCTAATCCAAGAAATGCCCAGTGATGGTCACATGCTGGTCACATGCTCAGAAATTTGCAGGTTTAATCTCTTTACATTTAGCTTCTTTTGCACCATATTTAATCTACACTAAGCTGCCAGTTACATTTATTAGTGTAATGATACCTGTTGGAGACAAGTGCGGATGGGCAGGTTAGCATGCATAGAATCGACAGAAGAGGAAACACAGAAGACAGACGATCAGGCAAACAATCCAAACACGGCAGGGCAGGGAATCGTAAACGATAAACAGGCAGATATATCCAAAAACCAGGAAAATGCAGAATGTAGATAAAGGCTTGGTCAAACGACTGAGTTATGATAACTGAACATTTTCTTCGTGAAATGCTGACGTTAACAAGGCCTTTTATAACTTAGGGTGAATCACAGGTGTTTGCACTCAGTACTCTGGTGAACTCGAGCGCGGGCATGGCTGGGAAGTGTAGTTCTCGTCCGCCATGTTTGTAGGCGGCACTGCATTCTGAGCACTGCAGCCGCGAGTTCGCCACGACGTAACAATTAGCAACTAAATTAATTTGATACTTGATTAGTATACTATAGCAACTAAGTGTGCATATACATTATAGACTGTAAAGTGATGTTATAGACTGTAAAGTGACATACAACGAATGTCACAAGGTAAAATTACTGACACTGGCTCCTACACTTTAAAACTGTAAGTTTTTCTTCAATACCTACAGATTTACCACAGGAGAAGAAAACTGCAAAACAAGATGTCATATTGTGAAACCCCCCCAGTGCGTGCAGGAGCTTAATGAATTTGATTGTGAAGTGTTGACGTCATTTTTGTGGAGCAGACTGTCAGAGAGCATGATTCACATTCAGACAGATGGCTTTCCAACTTCCTCTGTAAATTTAGATCAAAATAGAAAAAACACCAAACCCCAAAATACACAAACCAGACAACTGATCATTTCTCATTGTGCTTTTTTGCACTTCACAATAGACTGTGGTCTCAGTAACAGCTGATGTTTTTTCAAATTACAAGAAACATTGGAATTTCCAATTAGTAAACCACACTAAAATGTGACTCCGAGTTGAGTTCATTCATAAATCAGGACTTCTGTAATTTTTAGCTGCCAGTTGACATTTTTGTTCTTAAAATTGATGACATGGTCGAATGGAAACACAGATGGTGAATGCAATTCCAAATCATTATTCTCTCACCACTTTTGGGCCCAGAAGCCGTCTATAAGCTAGGTGAGCTCATCTCTCATTTTCGGCCTACTGTCACTGATAGGCTTGAACAAGGAACCTTGTGTTTATCTTCTAAAATCCATTTACACTAGGTTTCCACAGTTTCTTAGTTATTATATAAGTAAGTCTGAGTTCCCACTGTTTTTTAGATACTACATCAGTACATCTCATATAAATCTAATTAGATCTAATATACTGCCAGTTCAGCTTGTTTGGGTATCATTCATGCTATAGGTATACAATCTAGAGACATAGATAGTTGATAACAACAACATTCTCTCAATTATTTTATTGTAGCTGTAATAGGCTACTTGAGCACTGTGGATGTAACCAAATACTAATACATTATTTGGATTGAACAGATAATGTGTCCTAAACCAATACAAATACAGATACTGTATGGGCAGGAACTGCACTTATTTTTCTTTTCTTTTGTCTTTAATTATTTATTTTTTTTGTCTGTCTGTGATTTACTCCAGTAGCCTGACCTAAACACTGCCTTACTGAACTCCACAATAAAACCACATTTCTACCATATTGTTGTACAAACTGGCTTGAAATTCACAAAAGAAATATGTCACTGCTATATAATAGCCCAGAGCAGCATATCTCTGCTTTTCATTGTTCGTTCATGTTAAATAAATATCTTACCAGAACATTATATGAGTATAAGCTCCAGTTTCACCTTAGCCCTGACCAGGATAAAGCAGTTACTGAAGATAAACGGATTAATTAATTATGTAACAGGACAGTAGCACTGTGTCCTAGCTTTGTAGTACAA
The DNA here is from genome assembly GCA_024331685.1 of Stegophilus panzeri. Classification (NCBI taxonomy): domain Eukaryota; kingdom Metazoa; phylum Chordata; class Actinopteri; order Siluriformes; family Trichomycteridae; genus Stegophilus; species Stegophilus panzeri. The sequence continues at coordinate 4,300,258 of JANDJT010000131.1, read as the reverse complement.
TAGAGGTAGAGATTCACATTTAATACTACTACTACTAATAATAATAATAACAATAATAATATCACATTCTCTCTGCCAACTTACAATGTTGCTATATTAGAAAGTAAGTAAGTAAGTTTTATTTATGAAGCACATTTAAAGCAACAATAGTTGCCCAAAGTGCTGTGCATATATAAGAATAAAATTGAGGATAAAAAATACAGACAGGGCACAATAAATAAAGAATAATGCTAAGAGATCAAATAATAATAACAGTAATAACAATAACTAAAAAAGAATAAATTTAAAATCAAGCATGAAAAATATGTTTTTAGTATTGAATTTTAAATGGTAACTGATGAGGAAAAGCCTGATATCTAGGGTTAGGTTGTTCCACAACCTTGGCACAGCAACTGCAAAGACACAGTTACCTTTAGCCTCAACCGAGACTGTGGAAAAAACAGGAGTGACTGATCATATGACCTCAGAGACCTAGGAGCTGAGTATTGAGAGAGCAGGTCCAAGATGTAGGAAGAGGCTAGCCCATTAAGAGATTTAAAAACAAATAAAAGGACCTTAAATTGGATCCTGTACTCAAAAAGAAGCCAGTGGAGAGAGGTTAAAATTGAAATGATGTGATCTCCAGTAAGCAGTTTGGCTGCTGCATTCTGAACTAATTAAAGGTGAGCCAATGCTGACTTATTGGGCCCTATGTATAAGGAATTACAGTAATCCAAACATGAAGATGAAGATGAAACCATAGATTACTTTTCCATATCTTGATTTGAGAGGTATGGTTTGAATTTTTTATTTTTTTTTTTCATTTGCTTGTAGTTGATAAAAAAAAATTACTCTTTAGAAATGTACTCCTTAATTTTTAAAATTTTTATTGAAAGAAAATCCAATATATTTAAGTAAAGATTTAGGAAAAAACAAATACATCTAAAAATCAAGGAAAATCAACATCAGTCTTGGGGGCAGTTATTTTTGCCCTTACTTGGTTTCATCCAGGGCTCTAATATGTATGCCTATTCTCTGTGGAAAGAGCAGTCTCAGACAAGGAGTGTGACCCAAAGTATAAAGATGAAATTGTACAATATATGTGATTCAGGTGATAATAAGTGTTCCAATAATATTTGTATATTTGTATATTTAATATTTAAAACAGCTTCTGGTATTTTTAAAAACATTTTATGTACAAATCATATTACAAAGGCAAACAACCTCTTCTGAGGTGAATGTGTGAAAATTTAGGCATACAGTTTCCACAGTGCTAAACTGGCAGCTGTAAATTTCCATTAAATGTTAGCTACATTATCCTACAAAACTAAAAACATGCTTTGGCTCATTGGCAAATTTGGGTTAAAGGGATCAGTATGTACATTACGTTTTCCCCCCAAAGTGTTCCTAAAGGGTTGCTTCACATGTTTTTAAGTCTTATATAGAGATATTTTATTTTCCAGTTAGACATTAAAACAAGGAGGATGGGATTTATTTCTGAGCACATCACTTGACTTCATAAATGGCCAAGCTCTTGGTTTGAAAGGCAAAACCTTGGCATTCATTTTGAAATACCTTTCAGTCCTTTAATTCCGTAGTCAGCTTTCCACAGAGACAGAAAACTTTTTGCTGCTCCATTATCTGTGAAAACTGTGCATTCACCATAATGTCCTCTGTGCCCCTCTGACTGTTAGGCACAAAGCCTTCTCTCTATTCCTTTACTCACTTTTCTCTCAAACTTCTCTCCCTTATCAATTCTTCACACAGCACTTAGCGCGCTCCTGTAACTTTTGCTGTTATTATCGGAAATCTATTCATGATGCCGAATAGGAAGTGAGAATGCATCTAGATCATTTTAAAAATTCAGAGAATGTTTTTTTCTCCCCTAGGAAGTGTGAATCTTTTCTGTTCATAAAGCTTCCTTTAAGGTAACCTCAGTCTTGAAAAATGCATTTAGATGCTGACTGTGATATTCTAAAATAACTGATAGTAAAACAGGTCAATGACAAATTGTCACTCAACTCAACTGTCAACCTTTTGCCACGTCTGTAGAATATGGATCTATTTCTTTTGGTGCAGTGACTTGGGGAGTGATTGATTGCTGATAATCAATTATTGCTGGTAATAAGGTAATTTATACATGACTACATGAAAAAAAAAGCTAGAGTCAAAAATGACAACAAAATTGGCAAACTTCAATGTTAGTGAATGTCACCGACTAAAGCCCACAGTTGTGAAATGACAAAAAAAAACAAAAAAACAGCAGTACAGTGAGCGAGTACAGGCAAGTCAATCAACTATGCTAGCAAATGGGATATGTGAGTAACAATACAGGGTACCTTGCGAGAGACTAGGAAGTGTACATGATGATGTCTTTAGTCTGGAAAAATTGGCAAATTTGATTGTGCAAATGAGGGCTATGAATTGTATGTTGAGATGGTTGAACTGTATTCTGATGCTTTTAACATTAATAAGGAAAAGAAAGCCTCCACACTTCTTAGTTTAATGGACACTAAAACTTACAGCCTTCTATGCAATTTAGTAACCCCTGAAAAGACAGCAAGCAAGATCTTTAACAAAATTGTTGACATTTTACAAAATCACATGAGCCCAAAACCACTAGTAATAGCTGAGAGATTTATATTCCACACACACAACCAGTCAAAGGATTGAAATCGTTTTCTAAAACATTGGAGAACTGTGTAAACTGCTCCCAATTCTGTGACTTTGGAGCTGGATTTTCTGATGCATAAAAGGGCAGGCTTGTATGTGGCAGGCATAGTCAAAGCACTCAAAAGGGGCTACTGTGAGAAAGAGACTTAAAACTGGATTGGGCACTGACCATTTGCAATATTAATGGAGACAGCAGAAAAAGATGCATCAGAGTTAAAGAAAAAGAGTTTAGAGTTTAGAATGTACAAAATGTCCTTGAATGGTACAAAAAGCCAGAACTGTTATCAATTTGGCAAATCCTCCCATAATGCAAATGACTTTTGGTTCAAAGAAAAAGTTTGCAGAAAATAGGGTTAGGTTTAGGGTTAGGGAGAGAGTGTGCAAAACAGACAAAAAACACAACCAAAGAGAAAACTCACACAGAGACAAACACTCCAAACATAAAACTAAACAGGTACACAAAGTGACTGAGTGTGAAACTGACTCAGACAACACAGACTAATAAAGGTGATATGTCATGCTATTGCACAGCATGACTGAAGCAGATGGCAAATCTTATGGACCACAACAGATGTCCGTGGTGTAAAACTGAAAATGGAGCTAGACAGAGAGTGACTACAGTGCTGACTGTTTTCTAAGGTAGCATGAGAAAAGACCTCTGTGACACTAAAGACCTACACAGGTGAAAAGATGTCTCAAAATGTGTCATACAGTGGCAAAACAAAGCAATTTGAACTTTATGTGTTGAAAGGTGGAGGGCCAGCACTTTTTGGATGCAACTGGTTAATAACAAAAAAAAAAAAAAAAACTCAACTGGCACATGATCAAAGCTCTCAATGCATCAACAAACAAAAGCAACCCAAACCATAGCATCAATCAGAGTGGCAATTGCAGTGGCTTCATGGTGAAGGAGTTTGATAACTTAGAGTCATGAAGACCAGAATTGAAGTGGATGAGGACTCCACAAAGCACTTCCAGTGCCTTATGCACTACATACTAAAGAAGATGCTGAATGTAAGAGCTTGGAAGCATCTGGCATTCTCTCCAAGGTTGAGTGGCAACGCCCAGTGATCAAGAAAGGAAAGACCTGGGCTGTTCACATACAGTATGTGGGGACTTTAACATGAGCATCCTTATACTGGCTTCCCATTAGGTTTCGAGTCCATTTTAAAATTCTTATGGTTACATATAAAGCTCTGCATAGACTGGCTCCCCAGTATTTGTCTGAGTTCTTAATACTATACACCCCAAAATGTAACCTTTGCTCTTCTCAGTCTGGTTTTTTAGTTGTCCCTCAGACTCTTTTATGCTCTATGGGTAATAGGGTTTTCTCCTCTTATGCTCCTAAACTATGGAATTCACTTCCAGGTGATATCAGACATGCACAGACATTAGGTATTTTTTAAAACTTATCTTAAAACATACTCTTTCAGGTTAGCTTTTACTTCACTTTTGATATTTTTTTTTGGGGTTCATATGTACGCTTATTTTTTATGATTTTTATTTATAAATGATTATGTTTTTTTTATGTAAAGTGTCTTGAGAAGCTACTTTTAAAGCTGCTATATGAAATAACATTATTATTATTATTATTATTATTATTATTATTATTATTATTATTATTATTATTATAAAGCGAGCATTAACGTGCTGTGTACTATACAGTATCCTATGCTACAAATCGTAGATCTTTTTGCATCTGTGGTAGGGGGGGAGAGGTTTTCAAAGATGGACTCATCACAGACAATTTGCCTATATACAGAGGAGATTGAAGAGTCAAGAAAGAAGTTCCTCTTAATCAATACTCACAAAGTATAATTGTCTCATCTTTGGTGTTGCATTGGCTCCATTATTTGGCAAAGATCACCTCTGGAATGATTCCGCCCCGCACCCCAAATCTTGCTACATTGTTACTACATCTACTGAATGTTACAAACTGGAGCACAACGGGTGTGGTCAGAAAGATGTAAAAAAGCAAAAAGACTAATATTATTAAAACTCATTATGATCAATCTCTGCCCATTATGCATCTCTGTATAACATTGGTGCTGGTTTGTCGCACAAATTGAAAGATAGATCTGAATGTCCCATTGCATTTGCTTCAAGAAGAAGCATAAGGACAGATTCACTGAGAGGCCCTTAGTATGGAGAATAAAGAAGTTTCATCACTAACTCGATGGACAAAGTTTTATTCTAGTGGCAGACCACCAGCCCACCATATCCATTTTTATCCCCTGAAAGGAAATTTCAGTAATGTCTAATGTGCAGTTGGACACTAGGAGCTGACAGATGCTCAGAAACATTCAAACTGAAGAGAATTATTAATAAATGAACAACAATGAAAAATAAATTTGGAGTTTCTGTCATTCTCCTGGGTTTATTCATTTGCCATAATCATTAATGATGACCGTGTTGTATTTTTTCCACTAAGCATAAATACATGTTACAGATGTCGACTGTAATCAATGGACTCTAATAAAGAAAAGCAGATCTTTATGACAGGCAGAAATGCAGTGCTCAAGTGTGTGCTTTATTAAAACATATTGCAATGCTGAGCCAGTGGAAAGCAGTCATTCATCATATCGCTAAAGCCACCACGCCTTACACCACTCACAAATCACTCAGTCAGGTGAAGTTACGCCTATAGCGCCAATTTAACTGCTTGCTGCTTATAGTTTTTTTTATGGAAGTGGCTATTATCTAATAGTTGCCTGGTAATAAAACAATTATCCTGAGCTTTGTTTGAGTGTGGAAATTAAAGGACACAACTAGTAAAACACAACAGATATGGGAAACATGTGCCATCAACCACCTATATTAGGACATTAGACTGATGCTCAGAACACAGCCAGCACTACATCTGGTTCTGCCACAGCACTCTAATTAATCCTCCCTGTTTGGGCCAGAAATGACTCGCTATGCAATCCACATTTGAAAGAGGAATCTCTACTTGCCTGCCTCAATTTTACATTAAATTGATTTTTTTATTACATGGATGATTTTCAGGTCATTTTGAGCTGAATGAGGAAATTAAATATTATTTGTAAATCTGAAGCAGGAAAGTAATGTTATTGTCTGTCCCTTTCCTTCCAGCTCTTGCATCTCCACTCCCAATTGTACACACACACACACACACACACACACACAAACTTGCCATCAGAAGGGCTGTTTAGGATAAGAAAACATTCCTGGTTTAGCCCAGAGCAATGTAGGGGCATCCAGAGGCATTCTTACCCAGGAGAATTTCTTTGCATTTCAACAGCACTAGTTTCAACACTGAGAGCCTAGATCCAACAAAGATTTTGAATTATTTCACATAAATTTCCATCCAAAATCTCAAAACTCACAAATACCAAATGGTACCGAAAGGTACTTTCTCTTGTCACTGTGGTGGTACTATTAATAGGTGATGTTTTTGTACCTTTAGTATGTACATTTCAAAATAAAATAAAAAACTAAAACCCACTACTCTAACAGCTAATTAAAAGGTATAATACATGCATTTTCCTAAAAGATACAAAATAATGTTACAGAACTCTTTTTTTGTTAACCCATCACACCAAGGATATAGACATAACCACAAAATCGTAAAACAAAAAGAAAACATACAGAAGCTTATAAAGAAGAGAGAAATGTCAACATAATATCAAAAGCACAATGACATATGTCCATGTTCTTAGACTGAGTCCCATGTATACGAGCAGTTGAGAGTTCCATAGATATAATGTCCAGTAGAAACAGGACCTATGTCTGTCTGCCCATCATGTGAGGAGAATTTCAACATTTAACTAAGGGGTTTTTTCACCGCTGTGAGGGCAACCAACAATAAACCTCTTTGTTGAGTGGATAAGTAAAGTCCCAACAATTATTCATGTAGAAGAAGCGTGGAGTCAAAACTAAATCCATGTACAGCAAATGCAACAAATCCGGTGAGAGCTGGGTGAGAGAAGGACAATATCAAAAGAAGTGCAGATATGTACCCAGAGACCCTTGAGAACATAAGCTTAGGAGAGGAAGACAAATTCCTGCAAAATTGTTCCAGTGGGTCATTTGGTGATTAGTATTTTGAGGACATCCCTCACATCTGATCAGAAATGAAATCCTGCGCATCATGTTACAGAACTCTTGATGCACCTTTGATGGTACCACTCCAGAAATAAGGAAGAGTACAGTTATTTCTGACAGTGGACTGTCTGTGACTTTTGTGTCTCACTGTCAATAATTCTATTCTGTCCTGTTGTTCGGTTGTTTTTTATTTTTTCCCATTAAGGTGAAACTCCTCAATTTAATTATAGCAACCTGGTCAACCAGTTACGTGTATGGAGGTAGTATGGAGTCATTAGCTGGTATTACATTTACATTTATTCATTTAGCAGAGGCTTTTATTAAAAGCGACTTACAAATGAGAAAATACAAGCAAAGCCATATCAAGCATAGAACAATACAAGTAGTGCTACCATACAAGATCTATTAATTGAGTTCCAGAAGAAGCAAAGTGCGCAGAGTAGAGGTGTAAATGCAAGAGTAAGGTTTTGGGGTTTTTTTGGTTATATATATATATATATTTTTTTTTATTAGCAATGCTATAACCATCTGTCTAATGCAGACTATTGTTTAGGAGTGCTTATTATTGATAACTTTTCTCCAAGTAGTATTTTACTAACTGAGCTCATGTCTGCTACAGTGAGTATTAATATTTTATACAATGTTGCACACTCAATTTTATTAAAACAGTGGAGTTATAGCACTTGCAAAACTGATGATGGGGTAAGTGATTTTTTTTTTAATGCTCACATTTTTTTATGTAATATGTTCACATTCTGGCAGCTGTCAATAAAATATCTGCTTTGAGGAGAAAATTGGGTCTCTGTGGACCCCAGACTCTATAAATAAAAGAAAAAAAGGCCAAATGAAGTGGCCTACAAGCATCTGACCAATCAGGACAGTGAGGCATCACTATTTACCTGTCAGATATGTTGACTGTCAATTTAGAAATTCCCCGCTTGCACTAGCATTTAGATGTTCTAACCTAGAAAGCTTGCATGTATGAGGTTTTATACCTCTGGCTATCACAATGATCTCCAAGCAGTGGGAGGGCCATTTCCATCACTTTTATTTATCAATGGCCATTTTAACATAAATGTAACATAAATTGTATTGCTATACAAGCTAAAACATTCAACTCAGTTCAATTAAATTTTATGTGTATAGTGCTTTATACAATGGACATTGTCTCAAAGCAGCTTTACAGAAATATATAAACACAGGATACAGATTTAAATGTGTGAATTTATCCCTAATGAGCAAGCCAGTCACAATGGTGGCAAGGAAAAAGTCCCTAAGATGATATGAGGAAGAAACCTTGAGAGGAACCAGACTCAAAAGGGAACCTATCCTCCTCTGGGTAACCACAGATAGTGTGAAAGTAAAGGGAAATTCATTATAGTTTATATATGAAGTCTGTTTTGTTGAACAGATCCACTGTTCACTAAAGGAGACTTGAGTTCACAATTGTATGTGGTAATTGCAGTCCTAAGGCCATAGCAGCAACTGTTCATGTGAAATTGAGATCCAAAACCATTTCCATAATACTTCAAGCAACACCATCCTCAGCGATCTCAGCAATCTCCAGGTTGCACTGCTTGGGGCCATCCTCAGTAGCAGAATGTAGCCTCCAGTTGATGAGAACTCCAACCAGAAGTAGGGCATCAGGATCTAACAGGCAGGTCCGGAGATCAGAAAGGGTCAGGATCACTGGCGTCTCCGGAGTATCATGTGTAGCTCGACAGAAGGCAAGAGGGAGAAGGAGGTAAAGAGAAGACATTGTTAGGTATGCTTATTATCCTGTAATGGATCGTTCTGTGTACTTTGTATAAATTAAATTATATTCATGGTAAGCTTGAGTAAACAAAAATGTTTTCAACCTGGCCTTAAACACTGAGACTGTGTCTGAGTCCCGAACACTAATTGGAAGGCTGTTCCATAACTGTGGGGCTTTGTAGGAGAAAGCTCTTCCCCCTGCTGTTACCTTCACTATTCGATGTACCAACAAATAGCCTTGCCAAATACCAACAAACATGGTCTTGCTTGAAGGAGTGAGCAGAACAGAGGGGCTAAACCCATATTTGCGGTGATGAAAATGTTGTATCAGCTATATGGCTCTTTGGCTACAAACTGGTTCCTTCAGTTGGTATGGCATGTCATCCTCAGTATTACTTCTGAGGACATTGATGTGTAGTTATTTTGATTTTAAATTAACCCAGCCTTATATGGCATCATTTCCATGGTCTGACATCATATTTGTTGGCATAAATGCTTGTTTATTTTTTCATTTGTATATGTTTCATCATACCAGTCTACATGTGGCACTTATACATATTCACCCATGTTAATAATGACACAGTAAATTACATTTTTAAGTTTTTTATTAATTCATCTTCAGTAAATGCTTCATCCTGGTCAGCATATCCTGGGAACACTGTTGGCAAGGTGGAAGTACAACTTGGGAATACACTGGTATGCCAGTCCTTATACATTGTTTCTAATCATGTATATTATACACGTGTACATACATACATAATACAGGTGTAACTAAAAAAAAAAATATTGTGGAAAAGTTATTTTTTTCCGTAATTTATTTCAAAAAGTGGAACTTTCATATACTCTAGATTCATTACATATAACATGACCTATTTCAATCCTTTATTTGTTTTAATCTTGATGATTATGGCTTACAGCTCAAGGAAATCTCAGAATATTTGAATAAAGAATTTATAATACAGAAATGTCAACCTGAGAAAAGTTCTAATCAGCTAATTAACTCAAAACACCTGCAAAGGTTTCCTGAACCTTTAATCTCCCAGTCTGGTTCAGTACAAACAACCACATTCATAGGGAAGATGAAAATAAATTCTCCATTTGATTTGGAAATCAAGGTCCCAGAGTCTAGATGAAGAGTGGAGAGGCACAGAATCCAAGTTGCTTGAAGTCCAGTGTGAGGTTTCCACAGTCAGTGATGACTTGGGGTGCCATGTCATCTGCTGGTGTCGGTCTACTTGTTTTCTCAAGTTGAAAGTCAATGCAGCTGACATTTTAGAGCACTTTTAGAGCGTTTAGAGCACTTCATGCTTCCATCTGCTGACAAGCTTTATGGAGATGCTGATATCCTTTTCCAGCAAGACTTGGCACCTGCCCACAGTGCCAAAAATACTAGTAACTGGTTTGCTGACCTGTGGAATGACTTGAACAGGGCCGTGCACATGAGATCCCCTAAGCAGTTGATAGGACTAGAGCATTTTTGCAAGGTTATGCATGTAACCCTGTTCCCTGAGAAGGGAACGAGATATTGCGTTAGCTTGTGTAAAATCAGGCCTATTTATAGGTCTGCCCTGATCAGGTCATGTGGCAATTAAGCGTGTCACGTGATATAAAATGGCACCTGTGAGCCACACTATCAGCCTTTATTATCTGAAGCGAAGACGCAATTCACAGGCATGCTCCAATATGACAAAGCTACACAACATCTTGTTCCTTTATCAGGGAACAGGGTTACATGCGTAACCCAGATGTTCCCTTTCAAAGGGAACTCAGCATTGCGTGAGCTTCATGCTGTGGGAATGAGAATACCCACTCCATCATACTGAGGATATGGCCTGTTCAAAAGATCTGAGCCTGGGGTGGAATGTACATCCAGGCTGTAATATCGAATGAATGTGTGCGGCGTAGACCACCCCACCGCAGCACACACATCCTGTAAGGATACCCCCTTAGTGGTATGAGCCCTTATGCTCAGATGTGTAGTGAGAAAGAGCACCTAATAAATGATAGAGATTGTTTCCACTATCCAATTAGAGATGCGCTGCTTCGACACAGAATCACCTCTACTGTTGCCACCAAAGCAGACCAGAAACTGCTCTGACTTACACCACTGGATGGAGCAGTGGACGTAAGTACAGAGAGCCCTTACTGGACATAGTAGGTGCAATTTCTCTTGTTCCGGTGTGAGGAACAGAGGAGGGCAGAAAGCCTGCAACACTACCAGCTGGGCAGAGGACGTAGGCACTTTAGGAATATAATCTGGCCTAGGATATAGGAAGGCCTTGGCTAATCCAATGGCAACGTCAAGGCAGGAATGGGCAACAGAGAGAGGTTATAGATCTTGTACTTGCTTGAGAGATATCAGGGCCAGTGGAAAAGCTACCTTTAGCGTCAGAAGCTTCTCTGAGGCTGACTGTAAGAGCTCAAATGGGGCACCTGACAGACCTTCCAGGACCACAGAATGGTCCCAGGAAGGTATGCGTGGTCTGCAGATGGGCCTCAGCTGTCTGACACAACGCATAAAATTCAATGTTGGAGGATGTTGCCCCACAGAGGCACCATCAATAGGGGTGTGGCTGGCTGAAATGGCAGCCACGTACACCCTGATTGTAGAAGAAGCCAACCCTGCTGAGAAACGTCCTTGTAAGAACTCCAGGACTGTAGCTATTGCGCAGTTTTCACGGTCTAACTGACGTTCCTCACACCGCAAGGCAAAAAGTCGCCACTGAGTGCATACAATTTTCTCATGGATGTTGCTCTAGCGTTCAACAACTGAATGTTGTATAAAGTGACATTAATCTTTAAAAATGCTATCAAACTGGATAGCAGCACAACTGCAGTACAACACCGTCCAGTATCTTGTTTTATTTTGAGTTGAATGGGTCACATGACTGCGTCAAATGACAAAAAGTACATCGTTGTTTTTGAATATCTCCATTTTCTTGGTCCACACTACAATACGAAAATGCCATTTTCAAATGTATCCATTTGGGACAGCATTTTCAAAAAGCTGTGTGGTCAGAAGGCCAAAACGTAGATTAAAATATGCATTTTCAAATTTATCCAGATTAGTGTGGATGAGGCCATAGAGGCACAATTGCAACCTGGAAAAATGTATAAAAAAATAGTAATAAATAAATAAATAAATAAATAAATAAAATTGTAATTGGTAAAAAAAAAAAAAAAAAAAAAAAACTTCCCTAAGCATTTCACAAGCTTTATTGTTATGGTCCTTGCTGTTAAGCTCATCTAGCTGGTCCATTTGTGAACATTTTTATGCCAAATTTCACATGCTAAATTTCAGGACTTGCTGTGTGGACTGACATTTGTCCTCCGTGCTTTTAGCACCACAATATAAGTGATCTGCACTCACTTCATGCCTACATGCTAACTCCAGTATCATATAGGTGGACACTAGTCTGCTAAAATATAGGTCATTGTTGTGTTTCTGTAAAAAAAGAAAAAGTTGATGACTGAATGGATGCAACATTCTTCAAAGCATATTGGCAGTCATTTATTCTTATCAAGCTGTAACATCAATGGTTATTGCACCAGTGGTGCTTCTGTTATTAACTTCACCATAAATTGCCTTTACAAATTAGAGTTACCCAGAGTGCACTTGGTGAGCTGGCTGACAGCAATCACAGCTTCTCTTGCAGTAGTGACGCATATTCTGCTTGCAGAGTTCATCAGTCTGAAGTACTGAAATGATTGCCAATGTTCTGTCAAAGCCAAGATTGGACTCTCTAGAAGGAAAATAGAGATGAACCCAGCTTCGCCTCCTACTCTCTTGCATTCCCAATGGATGGTTTAACTCTCACAGCAACTCAAATCTACTTCAAATTTGATACAGCTGAGGAAGGAAAACACAGAGGTGGCCTTAGCATGTGGATGCTACCATTAATCCCCTTACTGACATCTGCATATGTTCTAAGCACGGCTTCGCATACTGTATATAATAATGTCTTCTTGTGCTAATACTCCTTATTGGACACACACAATAAAATTAATAAAATAAATACTTTTTCTTAATGTACATTTCCCGGTCCTGATCCTTTACTTCTCCTTCTCCAGAACATAGTGTTTTCGAGCTTTATCACACCATAGAACAGGAAACATTCAAATATGCAGTGTACTCCAAGCAGCAGGACTAGAAAACTGATTTATTTTATATTAAACTATTTATATTAATGTTTGTCTTAGCGATCTTTCGTGATGCTGACATGATTGCTTTCTAATGAGGTGTGAGCCAGTACATATTAGAACGTCTGAACAGTAGGTGACTTTTCAATGCTAGTTTTTTCCTCTTTCAGAATACAATTTTTTTGTATTTAGTGCGGCCAGGCTTCAGATTTTGATCTGTGAGTTCAACTAGGGTGTTAGAAGTTTAT
>JANDJT010000131.1:4249826-4273150 GCA_024331685.1 Stegophilus panzeri | reverse complement strand
ATGATCTTCGTGGTGGGTGATCTGCCTCGTACCGTCTCGATCAGGCTGGCGAAGTCCCTCTTCAGAACCTCCGTCTGCCGCAGCCTGATGTTGTTTGCCCCCGCGTGCAGCACAACCGCTCCAATGCGCTCGTCCTTCTTCAGGATCCTGGGTACCTGCGCAGTGACATCAAGGACACGAGCACCAGAAAAACAATGTGTGTGCACCTTACCCTTTGTTGAAGCGACGCGGATGTTTTGCACAATGGAGTCCCCGATGATCACAGTGTTTGGTCTGGTCTGACGGAGAGGGCTGAAGCGGTTCCTGGTTGGGATCTCGAACACAGGAGGTGGAGAGGTCCTCGCCCGAGGTATGGCTCTCGCCTTTCACTGCTGGTGCACCCAAGGTCCGTGGTGAGTCGGCGCTGGCGTAACGGAGACCTTGGCTGGAAAAGTCTTGGGTGCATGGTCCCTGCACAGAGAAACACACAGCGTAGAGGGGCTGGGAGTGGTAATACCACGCTGCATGCTTACCTTGCATGTGTAGGTGGACACACAAGATGTTTCCAGCGTGGTTCTTCGCTCCAGCAGGTGGGCCTGCTTGTCGAATAGGCCGCAGATCTGTTTCTCCACATCCTCCAGTTCCAGCAGCACCATGTGCAGCTCGAGCGAGTCCTCATCTGCACTCAAAAGCGGAGAAACAACTGACATATTTGCTTTAAAAAACAGCGGTAAATGAGATAAATTGTTACGATTGTTTTATCTAAAATAGTATCAGTGATATTTTTAAACATTATAAAGGTAAAAAATAACGTAAGGTAAAAAAAACAAAAGGATAATTTTAAAGTATAGAGATTAGAAGAAAATAACGTTGGCTCGAGGGACACTGCTTCCTGCCCAGACCCGGTTTGCTGGACCATATGAGGTTAAACAAAAGTTCAGTCCTACTAACTACGTTCTCAGTACGCCTGGTCGTAGATATAAAACCCCCATGTGTCACATCAACCTATTGAAAAAGTATCATGCTCGTCCTTCACTATCTGAGTCCAAACCTGTTCCTGCTGTGATGCCAGTTGTTACAGTTCCTGTAGAGGGTCATAGTTCTCCTTCTGAATATTATAACTATCTATAATAGTCTATAACTATCTATAACTCAGAAGAAACTGCTTGTCTTGCCTCCACTTAGCCAATTCTGAAGCCTTAAAGTGGTTGCCAGAGAAGTTGGAAGGGTTGTCTCCATTTCAGCAAAACATTAACACACTAATAAGTAAGTTTCCTAATCAATTTTCAGATGTTCCCTCCCATACCACCATTATTGAACATGACATTGGCCTAGGTGATAAACACCCATATAGGGTAAATCCTACTAAACGGGCAATTATGAAACAAGAAACTGACTATGTATTGGAAAATGGATTAGCTGTTCAGAATGTGAGTCCATGGTGCTCCCCTTGTCTTTTGGTCCCAAAAGCTGATGGTTCTTTTCATTTTTGTGCAGATTACAGAAAGGTTAATGCTGTGACAACCTGATTTGTTCCCTCTTCCCAGAATGGAGGACTGTGTTGATTCTGTTGGTGCAGCTATGTTTACTAGCAAGCTGGACCTACTTATGGGTTATTGGCAAGTTCCCCTTACCCCACGAGCAGCTGAGATCTCTGCTTTCGCAACACCCGATAATTTCCTCCAGTATTCGGTCATGACTTTTGGTCTTCATAACGTGACAGCGACCTTCCAGCAGCTCATGAATTGAGTACTGGGGGATGTTCTGAACTGTGCAGCATATCTCGATGTAGTAGTCTACTCAGATACCTGGAAGCAACACCTTGAGCTACTAGAGCTGGTTTTTACTCATCTCTCGGACACCTCTCTAGTTTTAAACTTGGATAAATGTGAGTTTGGAAAAGGAGCTGTCTCCTATTTGGGTAAATGGGTAGGACAAGGGATGGTTACACCGTTAACTGCCAAAATTCAAGCTACCTGCATGTTTCCAGCTCCTACAACGAGGCGTGACCTGCGTCGCTTCTTAGGGATGGCCGGCTACTACCAGTGTTTTTGTAGGAATTTCTCTGATGTGGCTCTACCTTTGACTAACCTGTTGAGTATAAATGTGGTGTTCAAATTGTCACCAGTGTGTCAGTCTGCCTTTGAGTCTGTTAAACTCCTCCTGACTAGCTCTCCAGTTTTGTCTGCTCTGGACCTGAGCAGACCATTTAAGTTAGAAGTTGATGCTAGTAGCACGGGTGCAGGAGCGGTGCTTCTACAAGTTGATGATCAGGGGATAGAACACCCAGGTTGTTATTTCTCTAAGAAATTCTTAAAACATCAGCTCAACTATAGCAACATTGAAAAGGAAACTCTTGCCTTGTTACTAGCCATCCAACATTTCAAAGTTTATCTTGGTGATGGTGCCAAACCCGTTGTGACAACCGGCCGGCAGCTGGGGCACAAAAGGGAAAGAGCTCTCCTCCCACGACTGCCGCTAAGCGGAGTGGTCTCTTCAGCACCACCAATGTTTTGGACAGCTGGAGAGCACGTGGCTGCGAGGCGGGGCCGCGGACACAAATACGGCTGGCAGCTAGTAATCAGCGCTGCCGCTTTCCACCATCTAGCAGCTGATGGGAGAGTATAAAAGGGCCATCCTCTGCTAGCAAAGGGAGAGAGGGCTCCCAAGGCATGCATAACAATTTGTTTTGTGTTTCTTGCAGAGGACTCTGATGCAACGGAGCTTTTCGCCCCCTGGCTGCACCTGTGGCGTTGCCTGACTGCAGAACGGGATCTCTGGGAAGGCCCCAGCACAGCCCCGACAGCCCCGCGGATGACACCGATGCCTGAACACTCCACCCCACTCCACCTCCTTTGCACCCCACACCCTCAGGGAAGTTAAATAAACTCTGCACATTTGCCCCATAAATGCCCTCTTGTGTGTCTGTGCTCAGCCCACCATGGTCTAGGTTCGCCACACCGTACACGTCTTTACAGAGTTGTGTTTGTGACATAAAAACATATTTGTAAAAAAAATAAAATTATTCGCAAGTTATTTGTGAATGTAATTCATTTTTGTGAAACTCCTAACGTATATTTGTGGATCCAATTCGATTTATTTGTGAAGTTGTTTAAATTTTTTTTTAAATCTTGCTACATTTATTTGTGGATCGTAATCAATTTATTTGGAAATATGAAGCAATTCTAACTCCATATTCGGTGTTCACTTTAAACCACTTTTTTAAATAGTGAAACTTTTAAATCTAAGGAAAAAAAATTTAAGTTTCCATTGGCCAGAAAGGAGAAGATGGAATTCAACGCTGCTTTGAGGAGCATGCTCTTGATACTGCGTGGTACCGTATGAAATGGCAGGATCACTTTTCCTTTAACGCACATTTTCAATGGCCATATCAGTATATTAATATTGAATAGGATGACCCTGCACTCTCATTCTTAATAATATTAATTCCACAAGGATTATCCCTTTGAGATTTTGGTCCATATTGTCATCTCCTGTTCTATCATGTCTAACCAAAGACAAAAACGACAATAGTAAAGCAATTAGAAAAGCATTAAGTGATCAATTTAGTTGAGAAATAAGGAAGCTGGAAAATTACTTAATTACTGGTGGCTCTTCAAACTGCAATAGTTAGCACTTTATACTAATGATCATTAGGTTAAAAGTCACTTATGAATCCATCCATTTTTCATACTCTTTATCCTACACAGGGTTGTGGGGGAGTCTGGAGCCACTATGAACAATTTGGAAATGCCAGTCAGCCTACAATGCATGTCTTTGTACTGGGGGAGGAAACCAGAGAACCAGAAGGAAAATTCCAAAAGCACGGGGAGAAAATGCAAACTCCTTGCACATAGGGTGGAGGTGGGATTTGAACCCCTAACCCCAGAGGTGCAAGGCAAACATGCTAATCACTAAGCCACCATGCTCCCTGCCATAAATTAATTAACAACACAAATTACTTCATAATTAATTACTCATGAACAAACAAGTGTTTACATGAATCCAAATAATTTTTTAGCATTGATAATTTTCTTGGTACATAGGCCCCCATCACTCTTCTATTGACATTGGATTTCATCATCCGGGCCTTCTTCACCTACTGGGTGAATATGTGAGGCAGTAAGTAGCAACACACAACACTTTCCTAACAGGAATCATGGGATTGTGCTGGATGTTGGTTGTAATTTAGAGAACATGCTGCCTCATTTACCTATTTAATCCAAATCCCTCCATCATGATTCCTTAAAGATGGCAGATTGTTTTGAATAAAGCAAGTTAGCTGTGTATGTAAGTACAACATTGAGTGGCAGAAGCTTGCTGCTTTACTTAATATGAGAGAGAGAGAGAGAACAGGTGCTCTGGGCTGATTGAGTCATCGCTCACCCTGTATTGTCCTCCGGTGTTTGTGCCTCCTCTCCCGGCAACCTGGTGACCTGGCTTTGGACACACACACACACATACACAACACACTCATCCACCCACACACAATATATACACACTACTATGATCTGCCCCTTCACACTATGTCACAAACTTCCCCTCAAACACATACAACACATACAAGTACACCATCATGTCTCTCCTATGCACTCAGGTCCTCACACTCACACACTTACCATTATATCTCCCCAGGACACACACACACACATACACCCAGTCAGTTCATTTTGACTCTACAGGAGGTTTTGAGTGGAAAATGTCAGAAGTGTGACCTCACACTCAGTGCTGTCCTGCAAAAAATCAAATATTAAGGACAGAGACCAGTGGCAAGATGTGTCACTGAAAATACTGTTTCTGTCAGTCTGTATCTTCATGACCCACACATGGACACACGCACATACACGAGCGTGCACACACACAAGTGCACGCACGCACACACACACATAGAGCTACAGCTCTTGCATGACCTTTTATAGAGGGACATATGTGAATTTTTTTATTTATTTTTTTATTTTTATGAATATCAACAAAGATCTAGTGGGCATGGTGGCTTAGTGGTTAGCACTGTTGTCTCGCACCTCTGGGGTTGGGGGTTCGAATCCCATCTCTGCAATGTGTGCACAGAGTTAGCATGTTCTCCCGTGCTTTGGGGGTTTCCTCCGGGTACTCAGGTTTCCTCCCCCAGTCCAAAGACATGCGTTGTAGGTTGACTGGCATTTCCAAATTGTCCATAGTATGTGAATGGGTGTGTGAACGTGTGTGTGATTGTGCCCCGAAATGGGTTGGCATGCCATCCATTTCGGCATGTCATCCAGGGTGTCCCCTGCCTTGTTCCCAGAGTTCCCTGGGATAGGCTCCAGGCTCCTGGCGACCCTGTGTAGGATAAGCAGTATGGAAACTATATGGCTGGATGGAACATTGCTGTAACATAATAATTATCACTACATATAGTGTATACACATTTAATGAATGAAATATTGCTAGCAGGGTGCTATAAGTAAAGTTGTAAAAGGATGGATGAATGAAGAAAATAAAGAATTACAGGATTCTATAAAGAATTGATAGAAAAGTCCAAAAATTGTGGAGAGAAGAGTTATGTAGATGGACTCATATTGGAGTTTTAGTAATTATGAATTTCTTATGTCTTTGTCAAACTCTTAATCACCATTTGGTAACTCAACAGACTAACAATTCATGAATAATCTGACTGATAGCTCATATGCACACCTCAATCGGAATAGAGTAAAACAAATGAAGGCCAATCTGAATGAAGTTTCTATCTGGTCAAATAAGAAGGGTAATCATTTTAAATCATGCATGAACTACATTATACAATATAGTGGTCAATCGTAGATTCCTTTTCCCTCACAAAATATTTAAAAGAAAACTAAAATTAATAATGCAAACAGTACCATTATCAATATTGTTGATACATGCACACAAGTCATGGATCCTCATGCTGCACTATAAAAAACAAATACATTACTTTTACATTCAGCCCCGTTACTTAAACCATCTTCCTATATGGATGACAAGATCTGCCCAATGAGTAAGAAGTACTTGGATTAAAATTGGTTTCTTTGTCGGATCAGCCATTTTGATAAATGAGTAATAGACACTGCAACAAAATTACTCATGAAAAATGTGACAGTCTCCAGAGCTGCTTCTCCAAATCATTTAGATGAAGTGCATCTTATGATATCAAATTGCCTTTTTATTTATTATTATTTTTTTTTATTGTTTCACTTTGAATTTAGGTACATTGAGCAGAGAGGCAGTAAAAGAACTGAGTGAAGAAACAGGGAAGCAGAAGTGGGTTCAGGTGTTTTCATAATGTTGATGCAGAAAATGATCACTGTTACAATGACACATCTCTAAACATCTCATTCTGCATCTGATTAGTGTAGCAGTGTTTGGTGGTTCTCAAACAGCCCAGCTAAATCTTGGTGGATCATAGTTAAATTAAATGGAACGGGGAACAAAATGACCTGGAACTGAGTTCCAAATCAAAACAAAATTGAAATATAACTGCACTTACTGCCAGTATTTCTTCAATATTATAAGGACCCAGGATACAGTGAATAAGGAGAGTTAAACAGAATAGATGAAATGGTGTATTTTAACACCCTACTGCATATCAGAGGTTTGAAAAAAGTTTCAAAGAAGAACAGTTACATAGTAAAGAACTGTTAGGTCCATGAAAGTTAAAAATAGGGGTGGGGGCAGCTTTTTATTTATTTTATTTTAGGCAAGTTTGCCTCGCACCTCTGGGATTGGGGTTGGATTCCCACCTCTGCCTTGTGTGCACGGAGTTTAAATGTTGTCCCTGTGCTTTGGGAGTTTCTTCTGGGTACTCCAGTTTCCTCCCCAGTCCAATGACATGCATTATAGGCTCATTGGCATCTCTAAATTGTCCATAATAGTGTGTCAATGTGTGTGCGGTTGTGCACTTCGATGAGTTGGCACCTCGTCCAGGGTATCCCCCGCCTTGTGCCCCGAGATCCCTATAAGATTTCTAGGCTCCCCATGACCCTGTGTAGGATACGCGGTACTGAAAATGGATGGATAGATATTGACTCATTTAAAAGAATAATATATTGTATATGCACAATTAAATGTATTTTTATAAAGCAGGTAGTGATCCATATTGGCAGTACATCAGGCACGAACAGCAATCTTTAATCTACCCAGTAATTGC
The DNA here is from genome assembly GCA_024331685.1 of Stegophilus panzeri. Taxonomy (NCBI): domain Eukaryota; kingdom Metazoa; phylum Chordata; class Actinopteri; order Siluriformes; family Trichomycteridae; genus Stegophilus; species Stegophilus panzeri. The sequence continues at coordinate 4,266,030 of JANDJT010000131.1, read as the reverse complement.
TGATACACATCTGGATCATTGAAGATTTCTTTCCTTTCAGATCTGAAATGATGAAAAATAGAGCAGAGGAGAGATATGAGAGCTCTTTGTAATATATATTTTAGCCGTCATATTAGCTTCATGCATCTTGGCTGTTCCTCATCAAGTGGGACAACCATGCCAGCAAAATGCCCTTCTATCATTCATATACAGTATGTATAAATCATGCCTTTTTAAACTCATTACCATTTCTAAAGGTGCTACAGCATTCGCAGACCAAGTGCATGATCTAATGTCATAGTTTTGCTTGTTAAATGTGCCTTGGAAAGACTGATGCATTTACACTTGTATAACATGTGGCTAAAATGTGTCTCAGATCACTTCCTGAAGTGATCAAAGTGATCAGATTTCAAAGTCATCTTAACTAATACTTGTATTTTTTTTTTTTTTTTTTAATTTGGTAGATAATCAATTAACCACTATTAAGATTAACTATCAAAGTTTTTTTTAGCTTTCTTGTTGTATAACATTAATAATGAAAATACATAATATTAATTAATCTGCAGCCATTTCAAATGTATATTTCATTCAATGTTCTGATATTACAGCTGGAAAAAAGGTCATAACCATTTACCCTGGAATGGGTTCTACACAATATCAAATATGGACAGTCTTTTAGAAAAATCTTATTCTTAGAGAATGAAATGGGTACATTTCCAAATATGGACTCAAGTGATAAAGCAATTTGTTTCACTTATTATGAGGCAGCCATAAATTAATCTGAAATTGAAAAAATGCTAATAAAATGAAGAGCTATTGGACGATGTCCCAAACCTGTAAACAACCTCTGTATGACACAGGAACACAACATCTCTATTTCATTTATGATTAGATTCCTCCACACTGTATGACGATTGCTCTCCACTCTTTCCTCTGTCTAGGGTATTTATAATTGATTTCAATCTGACACACACAATATTTCTATTTTGGGATCATTTTGGAAACATGATTTTGGATCGCTAGCCACTCAGCATTTTTTATTTTTTGTAAGCCTGGTGATATATTCATACTCAATCATAAATATTAATGATCAGTATGAATTTGGTGCTACACATTCCACATACATGCAGTTAATGTGTGCATGATATAGAGGTGAAACATTATCACAAGTATCAAGGTGAAACACATGCATGCACACACACATTTGTGTTCTAATATTTCCAAGCATACTGTATTTCCAACTAAACTTAAAGGCATCCTTGTCATGAAAAACAGTAATAAAGCATGCTACATAATTTCTCATGAATTATCATGATATGAATATGCTGAATACATACCTTTCACTTGAAGTGACCTCTTCAAATAAATTATTGCCTTCTCTTTTATCTGGAAAAGGGATCAGAGTGTGAGTGGAGTGTACAGTGAAAGTGTCATATTGGCTTAGATAAATTTGAGAGATTGGCATCACTGACCTGCCCCAATGCTACAACATTACATTTACCCTAACACTGAAGAGAAGAGAGTTGTTCACTGACAAGGGTGACTTTAAAATATTTTCACTGATGTATTGTTTGTTTGTAATATTCCTCAACATGCATTTTCTATCCTCAGTTTTTTTTTTTTTCTGTCTGTGTTGTTTGGCCTCAATATTTTGTCTTTAGGAAATGTTTGCTGTCATTATTTTGTCTGTAGGAAATGTTTGGTGTCATTATTTGGTAGCGTTGGGGTACTTGATCCTGGACTCGAGTCTGGACTCAAGTCCAATTATGAACTCGGACATTTCGGACATTTTTTGAGTACAGTCGAGTCCATGTCATGTGTACATAATAAAGATTAAAAAATAAATAAAAATATTATTTTAAGATAACAAGAAATTAATGAATGTCTTCCATTCATTAATTTCTTGTTATCTTAATTTTATGTTGCTTGCCTCATTGTGCGAGAACCAATTTGAGTTCTCTTTAGTGGCTTATTATGCTTGGACAATCAAATAAATACACACACGCCAAAATGCAGGTCTGGCTGAGTATTCATGCAAACACAGTCGGTTATGTCTTAAGTGAATGTAAACAGTTGGGGAAAAAATTAGAGGTGTGTCAATACAGTAGCTTTTTGTGGGTTAACTCTGGACAAAGTCTTTCTGATATCTACTGCAGACATACAAATAACACAGCATTTTAGTCCTTTGTCCCACATCCCGCAACTTGAGATGATGGCCCACATTTTGACTGGAAATAGAGTTTCAACAGATTACTGTAAGTGTGGGAGCAGGGGCGTGCTCGAGCACTGGTTTGTGAATGGAAGGCAGAGCCGGAGAAGGTGAGTGGTAAGGATTGAACATCTGCAGGGAATTATACTAATGAATGTTCTGTGTTGTAGTCAGCCGAGGCAAGAATAAAAACGAGAGAGACGGGCACCTCGAAAGACAGAGAGAGAGCCCACCAGCACAGAGCCGTGTGTGCACGTGTCTATATATAAAAAAAAGAAAGTATTGAAGCCTGTCATCAAAGGGCTGTCAGCTTTCACTCAAACTGGGCACAAGTGAAGTCAAGCCACAGAAATCCTTTTTTTCCACTTAATTATTTTAATACATTTTTATACAGTAAAGTTTCTCTTTGTTGCATTGTTTGTTACAAAAGACATAAATATAAATAAATATAAATGGGTCTGTTGTATATGTTTCTTATTCACTTAGATAGACATCAAAATGATAGGGCTTTGGGTGTCGGAAATATGTGCCACATTGTCCCACACAAACTTATTACTTGTCCCTATTTGTGCATTAGGTCTTAAAGTCACAGCAGTCTTATAAACCTGCTACTGTCTGTGTCATGAATGTTACTCAAACTACAAAAGACAAAGAGAAAATAATTCACTCACTCATTTGACTGAATAACTTCAGTAAATTTAATAAGAAGCATTGTATGTCATACAGTGGTCTATTTAATTTTACATTAATTGCTTTATTCAATTTCTGTAGTATTTTTTAACTTGAATACTACTGGTAGACCTACCTGAGAAAACGTATCGTTATTGTGAAATAAGATTGTAGTCATATCACCTACCCCTAATATTAGCATTTGGTGATTCGAGCCTTGATTTCAGGTAAAATGTGAAATGTACTTCTTAATGTAGTAAATATCATAAGCCCTGCTGATTTTACTAATTAAAATGAAAAAAAAAGTCACAAGAAAAGAGCTGTCTTCAGAAATTAATTTGTTGTCATTCACAGACAGATTAAAAGCAGTAAAAAAGCATGAAGCTTGTTATGACATGATGCTAAATGTAACTCTACTCTAAACTCTGTCAGCCTATATAACTGTGGGGGAGAGGCATCAAATAATTGAAATGTCAACTCGAACTGGAGGACACAGTATAGTGTGATACAGTAACAAAACAAGCTAATTTGTATTTTCATACACTTGTAATATAATAAAATTTCTACATATAGCTCTATATCCCTGTTTTTCTTTGAAACCATTTTTGATAGGAAACTAGCTGAGGTGCTGATGACATGAAATAAAAATATTAAATGGCAATGGCAAGATGGTGGTATTTTTTATTATATTTATGTTGCCATTGGTTTGTGAAGGTTAAAATGTTAATTTAACAGCTCAGTGTTGAGTTTACAATTGCAATTTCAAATCTTTTTTCAATTTAATTACTTTCTGGAATCGACTCGGACTCAGCCATTAAGGACTTGGACTTGAGTCCAACTTGATACCTTTTGCACTCGGACTCGATTGGTTAAGGACTTGGTCTCGACTCAAACTTGACAAAGGTGCACTCAGATCCAACACTATTATTTGATCTGTAGGAAATATTTGGTGTCACTATTTTTCTGTAGAAAATGTTTTGTGATCATTATTTTGTCTGTAGGAAATTTTTGACCTAATTATTGTCTATATTTGTTGTTTTTCCTCATTATTTTGTCATATTGCCTTATCATATTGTCACATTTTTTTCTGTATATAAAGATGTATGCAAAAGTTTGGACACCCTTGGCCAAATTACTATACATGTTTTATTGATTTTTGAAATGAAAAGAAGTAAACATATCTGCAACTATTTTTAAAAATATATATTTTTGCATATGTTAATGCACACTTAAGATATTTGATAGATGTAAAAACAGAGAAAAAAAAATCAGTAATTGTGTGGAAATGTTTGTAAAGTCATTTGTAACATCTCAGATTTTAATTAATTCATTAGCCCTTAATTGGAGACTCCTTAGGCAGGTCAAGATTTGTCATTAGGAATAACAATTTCAGACCAATTCCAGTTCTCTGACTCTTCAAACCTTGCGCTTACACTCAACAACCATGGGCCTTTATGTAACTGAGGATCTGAAAATGTAGTTGAATTGATGCCTACAAAGCAGAGGAAGGATATAAAAATCAAAGTATAACTATGAAATCAAATATTAATATCAGTGGTCCCAGCTAAAAATTTCCACTGTCTCAAATGTCATTAAGAAATTGCAGTTAAGGGGATCTGTGGAAGTCACGAAACAAACAAATTCGGGAAGCAAATGTGGCATAGTCAGTCAAGAAACTGAAGCTGAAAAGAAATAGGATTTTACAACAGGTCAAAGGTGCAAAACATACAGTACCTCAAAATCCGCCATGAACTACTTCAAGGAAAAGTGAGTAAAAATTCATTAAACAAGAATAGAAATACTCAAAGCTGCCTACAAAGTGTTGTGTTACAGTTGTGATACAGTATTTGCCAAAGTGGGTGTTACTAAGCACTGACTTAGTGGGGTGTCACAAACTTTTGCACATGTTTCAAATCCTGTTTAAGTCCACCAAATGTAAAGTAACTGTACCCAAATATAAAATCAATATTGTAATTGTTTGTCTTCAGTTTGTGTCTATAGGTATTGTTTGGCCTGATTTTTTTCTTTGTATGTATTTTTGGCCTCATTATTTTGTCTGTATTATTTGTCTCATTATTTTGATTTTAGGTATTGTTTTGTCTGTAGGTGTTGCTTTATCTTATTATTTTGTCTGTAGGTATTGTTTGGGCACGTTAATCTGTCCTTAGTAAAAAATGGTTTAGCCTCATAAATTTGTCTGTAAATATTTTTGGTCTTATTTTTTCTGTGAGTATTGTTTAACTTTATTATTTTGTCTGCAGGTATTGTTCAGACTCATTATTCTGCAGTGTAATGTCTTACCTTGTAATGTCTTACCTTACAAATGTAATTTTACAAATGTAATTTGTAAGGTTCTTTAGTTTTATTATTGTATCTATAGTACTGGCCTCATTATTTTGTCTGCTTGTTATGGTGGACCTAATTCATTTGTCTGAAGGTATTGTTTGCATTCATTATTTTGTCTTGTTTGGCCTCAGTATTTTGTCCAAAGGTATTTTTTGCACTCATTAATTTGGCTCATTACTTTGCCTTCAGTATTTTGTTTTTACTATATTCTTTTAATATTTGCCTTTAAGGTGTCCTTACATGTGCAAAAAGTTTTGATCAAATAAAAGTTTTTTTTAGTATTATTGAGAATATTATCATTAATACTGAGAAGTGATTGAATAAAGAAGCTGCATTTTTACAAATAAGGCTTTATGACAAATTCATATAGTGAATTCAAACCCTGACATGTCTTTTTTTTTTTACCTTACCCCATTTTCCTTGTCCTCATCATTTCCTGAAAGCATCTCTTCTCCTGTCAAGCCTCATAATACAGGATGAGTGATTTGAGACAAATACCTGGGTGCCAAATAAATGTGCTGCAAAATACAAAAAAAGGCATTAATTCAACGTGGGTAAGACACATGTCCTTATGACAAAAGAGGGGGACATTTGTCAGTGTGTACCACAGATGGCCCTGCTGGAGTATTTGACAAATTAGCCTCAGCTTGCCTGTAGTGTGTGGCATTGTTAATCTGCAAGCGTTTGGCATGCGGTAGACACAGCATTTCCCCTGCCTTTCTTTTAATGACCTTCAAAACGCCGTCTATTATTCATTGCAAACGTTCTGGCAAATGTTTTGCTGCTAATAACTAATTAAGCTGTAAATGTCTAGCCTTTTTGTGTTTCATTACATTTAATGTGTAAATATTTAATGTTACATTGATCCTTGCTCATTGTATGTTTTTTTCTAATTACAGTGTTAGTCTTTAAACTGGTATTTTATTATTAATATACATACAGTACAAGCATAATATACTGTATGACTGGACAAACAAATATGGCAGTTTTGAATACATCTCAGCACCTTTCCATTTTCTATGAGTATGACACTAAATTATGACATTAAAGACAACATGTAGACAATGTTCACCTTAGTCCAAATGTAGCCTATCATCCCAGACATGGTTTGTGTGTGATGTTTATTTCTTTAGTTTTGCAATGGAGCTATGAAACGATTGTTGTTAACAATAATGTAAATCGTATAGCTGCTAATTTAGCACTGCCCACAGTTACTCCATAAACACCAAGGACACATGGCTTATGTGGCAAGGCATTAAGGCCACCACAGACTACAAAGCTAAACCACTTGTCTGTGATGGTGACACCTCCCTCCCAGATGCACTGAATGATTTCTACTCACAGCTCGAAACACAGAATAACATGCCACTGAGGAAGACCATCCCAACTCCCACTGACCAAGTTATTTGTCTGTCTGCAGTAGATGTCAGGAAGCCTTGTCCAGAGTTAACCCACAGAAAGCTGCAGGTCCTGACAACATACCTGGCTGGGTACCCAGGGAATGTGCTGATCAGATTGCAGATGTCCTCACAGACATCTTCAACATTTCCCTGAGCCTGTCTGCTTCAAGACGAACAGAATCATCCCTGTGCCAAAGAAATCTTCTGTGTCCTTCCTGAATGACTATGAGCCTGTTGCACCTATGATTTTGAAGTGTTCCAGCAGCTAGTCATGAAACACATAAGGGGCAGTCTTCCCACCACACAGGACCCATTTCCCATGTCCCAAATGCTCAACAGCTGACACCAAATCTGCTACCATCCACCTTTCTCTGACCCATTTGGACAAAAAGGACAACCATATAAGAATACTGTTCATAAACTTCAGTACGGCATTCAACACAATCATACCACAACAACTGATAAAGCTGAGCCTGTTGGGTTTGACCACCTCCATCTGCAACTGGATCCTTGACTTTCTGAATGGGAGATCCCAGTACATCAGGATCGGCAACTCCACCTCCAGCACCATCACAATGAACACCGGCACTGCACAAGGTTAGTGTGCTCAGTCCACTTTGCTGCAAAATACAGTTCAAACCACAACATCAATTTTGCTGATGACACTACAGTTGTGGGCCTCATCAGCAACAATGATGAGTCAGCGTACAGAGAGCAGGTGAACCAGCTCACAAAATGGTGTAGAAACAATAATCACTTAACGTCGATAAGAATAAATAGATGATTGTCCATTTCAGGAGAAGCCAAGTGGCATACTCACCACTGCACTTCAGTGGAACAACTGTAGAAAGAGTTAAAAGCCAAAAGTTTCTTGGTACTCAACACACTGCTGCCTCCCATTGCTCACCTCGGCTAGCCAAGCCCCTAACCCAGTATGACTCAGTACCACTGCACACAGAACTTTACAAAGCTGCATCAGTCACTTTTATATTTTGGAACTTGTTTTTGCTGCCAGTATTGCCGCTATACTTGTGCTGCTACACTACACAATAGTTTACACATTATGTTCTATGTATTTATTGTCCTGTGTATTTATTGTCCTGTTCTGTGTATTTGTTGTCTTGCCCTCATCTAACACTGTTGTGTATTTGCACTTTATGTAGTCCTCTGTACTGTTCTGTGCTGCAGCATGGCCCTGAAGAAATGAAAATTTGTTCCAATGTAACAGCAACAAAAGCTTGACAAAGAGGTGCTTACAAACTAGAGGGGTGCTAAATCAGTGTGCAATGATACACAACTGATAGTAGTTAGGACGCATGGCATGGTCATGTGACATGCTGGGGCTGATGGGTAATGTAGTTCAGCACTGATTTTGGCATAACCATGACAGAACCCCCACTGAAACAAGTTCGAGAGGGGTTCCTCAACAGACAGATGAGACATGCCCCATGATCAGGGTTCCTAGGAGCACAATCCACCACTGAGCTGGCAGGAGACGCAATGCCCCTCACTAGGCAATGAGGCAGAACAATCTCCTCCGCACAGTCAAGCGGTCTAGCAACATCCAAGAAGGAGCACGAGTGATCGACGGCCACTGGAAAGCTAGCAGGGGGAGTGAAGCCCAAAGCGGAGCCAGAGGGGGGAGCAATGTTCTCCAAAACACCAAAGGGGGAGTGACATTCTCCACGAAGCCAGAGGGTTGAGTGACATTCTCTGCGGAGCCAGAGGGGGAACAACATATTCCGTGGAGCCAGAGGGGAGAATGAGGTTCTCCACAAAGCAAGAGGGGGGAACAATGTCCTCTGTGCAGCAAGAAGGGGAGTGATGCACACTGCAAGGCAAGGGGGAGGAGCGACATCCTCAGCAGAGCAGGGATGCAGAGTGATGTCCTCAGTGGAAAAGGAAGGCAGCACAAGTCTGAAGTCTGAGTGGTGTAGTGACATCTGGGGCAGAGCAAGGAGATGGAGTGACACCCATGGCAAGGCTCTAAGCTGTAATACCATCGTCTATGGGCCAGGGACATCCTCAGTAGAGCAAGGATGCAGGGAGACATCCAAAGTGTGGCAGGGAGGGTGATTAATGGTGTTAGCTGGGTTGGTAGACTCCTCCTCAAAAAGTTTCTTGAGGGGGCACATGGCATCGAGCCACTCGTGAGTGATTCTGAACTTCCCTTTCCCTGTTGCTCCTACAGCAGGCAGTTCCTCTCTAGGAGGGCTTCCTGTACAATCAAAAAAATCTGCTGCATCCATGTTTTAGGTCAAGCTTTCTGTTATGAACTTGGGGTTGGCAGCAATAGATGCAAGTGCAGATTTATTTATAAATGGTGCAAACAAACAACAAAATACTGAAAACAAGAATCAAAAACCTGAACCAGAGACATGAGGCAAAACATGCAGGCTGATGGGTAATATTCAGCACTGATTTCAGCATAACCATGACATTTGGTGAATTGCGCTTAACACTTTAACAAAATAACAATGCTTTATTTGCTGTTCAATCATCAAAATCAACATGTGTATGATAATAATAGGTTCGATAGTAAGTACAGTAGTAAACCTATAAGCACTGATAAAAAAAAAAATGCAAACAATGGCAATACTGTTGGCATGGTACATAGTGTTGCCACCTCAAATCCAATTTTTTGATCCTGAGCTTGAGTTATTGTCTGTGTGGATTTTATCTCTGTGTGAATGTGGGTTTCCTTTGCATTCTTTGGTTTCCGCCAACCTTCCACAAACATACACGTCGATGAAATGGCGTATATTGTCATTGGTTGTTTCCTGTATGTGGCATTAGTCTCAGCTGTTTTGTGTTTCACCCCTGATTGTGTTTAGTATTTAAACCCCTCATGTCTCTTTGTTCATCGCAAAGTATTGCATGAGTTTCTTGTGTACCAAGCCTTTGTTCATCGTGTTTTGTTCAGTAGTTTTGATCCCATTCTCGTCCTCTTTTCTCAATTCCTGTTTAACCTTGTTTATGGCCGTTTGTCAATCGCCTGACCTATTGGCTGTTTTTGACCACGCTATTGTCTCACATTTTGGATTTGTCTGCCTGTCTCTACTCTAACAAAGCTCTTATCTGCATTTGCATCCTGTCTAACCCCCATTACGTGCTTAACGTGACATGCTACAGTAATTTGTCCTTAAGTGTGAATGTGTGTGTGCAATTCAGGGAGTGTTTCCACCTCACACCCTGTGTTCCTGGATAGGGTCCAGATCCACTTTGTCCCTCACCAGGATAAAGGAGATACTGAAAATAACATAGAAAATAATTAAAACATAATTGTACACACTGGAACATCATACTAAATTAAAGGTAATGGGGTGTAGTAAATAACCATATAACTGGGTTGTTTAAATATGCCATAATCATTATTTTTCTTTGTCACTGTTACTTAATTTCTTGTGAATTCACTAAAGCACAAAAGAAGCCCTTTTATGTATCACTTCCTGTGTCTACCACTGATCACATGACAGACTGATAAGCACATATTAACACTGCAGGTAGAAGTTTATAATAATTATGTTAATTAAAATTGTATAAATTAAGAATTGTTTCTGATTATTTAGACTTTTTCTTGTTTGTTTGCCAATTTTTATTTTTTAATGACCTCAAATCAAAAGATTTTACATGTGGACAGTGCCTTTTCTTAGCAGCTCTCCCTTTTGGCTCTGAATAATGAGGTATTCCCATATTTTCCACCTCTCCACCTACAAGAGTCGTGATTTCCATTTTAGTTTTCCTGTCACTCGTTTCTGCATTTGTGTTTCACTGAGCCACTGAGATGTTGGCTGCTCTTGCCATCGACATCTGTTAGTGCTTGTGATTTGGTCCTGATCCAAATCCATGTCTCTCAGGCCCTCTGTACTCTTTCATGAGGCATTTGCTCTTGATTTATCGAGAATGAAGGAACAACATGAGCTTTCTTGCAGTGTAATTGTCCCGAATTTACGCAAAGCATCTCACATTGTAATTACAAAGCGGTAAAGCACCACGTAACCAGAGCGCAATGCTTCACTTAGCCTGTATTCATCTGCTTAAATTAAGCTTCTCATCAGCATACCAAAATGATTAAAATGATAAAATAAAAGTAAAATGATTGGTGAACATAAGATTGGTGAACAGTTGAAACTCCTGCCTTAATCTCTTCAAGTCTATAACCAAAAACTCTATAACTGACTGTACATACATCATTAATTTCTAATTAGTGTCAAGACATTAAAAAACGTTAATGACTTAAAGACACATGTAGATGTTTATATGACCCTAAATCTGACTTTTTAAGTAGTGTTACTATTATTTCCATTAAACGTTTTTAGATTATAAAGCTGAAGTCAGGCTCAAAAATTTTATTTCATCATTCACTAAATAAACTTAAATGATGTTTCTTAAACAAGACTCCATCATAGCTAGCTGAAACCTGTAGTTTAACACAGTTAACACAGTGTATCTGTGGTACCATCTGAATCAAACTTCAAACAGTTTTTAAAAAGAGCTGTTTTAAAGAGATTTAAGTTTCATAAAAAAGATTTCTTAAACAGCTAAAATGATAATGTTGCTTTTTAATAGTGCTTATTAATTATAAACTTGACCTACTGGTGCCAGTTGGAATTGCTTGGAGGCTGCAGTATCAGTTAGTTAAGTAGCATAATTCAAAACAGTTTTACACACTAGTATATCTTGTTATTTTATCTTTGTAAATATTGAATTTGTATGTAAATAAATAGCAAGTACTGTATAAAGTTCTGTTTGATTATTTCCACTCAGAAATTTGAAATTTGCTGTTTTGGCTAGCTAGCTGGCTTGAGCTAGCAGCTTAGCTGCATTTTGACATGAAGTAGCAGACAGTGCTAATGTTAGCCTGATTTTAGAAAATTCTTTTGATGCTCATACTTGAGAAAAGACTGAAAATTTAACAAAAAGGCAGACCAACGCCAAAGATTTTAATCCAAATGTCAGGGAGCAAAAAAGGTCCTTTCAGCTCTCTTTACATTAAAATTTTAATTATGTACATTAAACTTGTTTAATTTGTGTTTTGTTTGGTTGAGTTTATTATCTTTAGATTTTAGATTATGTGGAGCATCCACCATACAAGTCCCTGTGAGTGAGCTGTTACTACAGAAATGATGATGTCTTAGAATGAGCACATTAATTGAAATCTACCATTCATGTTACATACTGTATGTAATATGTATGAGTAATTTTCACATATAGTATACAGTTTATGTCTCCATAACAGACATGCTTCAATTCTTTTAAAAAACACCAGCTGACACTGGTTCTCATCTATTTTAAAAAAATAAATAAATAAATAAAAATTACAATAAAATTTTAAAGTACACTATATGGCAATAAGTATGTGGACAACTGACCATCACACTCATATGCTGTTTGGACATCAAATTCCAGATTTAGTCCCCCTTTTTTTGCTGTTCTAATAACCTCTGCCTCCACTTCTGGAAAGGCTTTCCACTAGATTTTGGAGTGTGGCTGTGAGGATTTGCTCATTCAGCCATAAGAGCATTAGTGAGGTCAGGCAGTGATGTCAGGTGAGGAGGCCTGGTGTTCTATCAGTGTTCCAATTCATCTCAAAAGTGTTCAGTGGGGTTGAGGTCAGGGCTCTGTGTAGGCCACTCAAGTTCTTCCACTCTAACTTTGGCAAACCATGTCTTTATGGACCTCGCTTTGTACAAAGGAGTGCTGTCATGCTGAACAGGTTTGGACTCCTTAGTTCCTGTGAAAGGAAATTGTAATGCTATAGCTTACAAAGATGGTAAAAGCCCACAGAAGGGTGTGATGATAATATATCATACAACCCCAATTCTGAAAATGTTGGGACAGTATGGAAAATGCAAAAAAACAAAAAGAGTCATTTGCTAATTCAGTTCACCCTGTACTATATTGAAAACACATTATTAACACATTATTTGATGTTTTACTTTGTGAATTTAATTTATTTTTGAAAATATACACTCATTTAAAATCTGATGACTGCAACACACCTAAAAAAAAAAGTTGGGACAGTCGGCTGTTTACCACTGTGTAACATCACCTTTTCTTTTAATAACACTTATTAAGCGATTGGGCACTTCACCCGTGTCTTCACCAGTTGGCTAAGTTTAGCAAGCAGAATTCTCCCCCATTCATCCATTATGCATTTCTTCAGCTGTGCAACTGTAGGGGGCCTTTGTTGCCTTATTTTGCACTTCATAATGCACCACACATTCTCAATCAGAGACAGGTCATAATTGCAGGCAGGCCATGATAGCACCTGCACTCTCTGCTTATACAACCATGCTCTTATAATCCAGGCAGAATCTGGTTTGACAATGTCCTGCCCTGGATGGCAGCATATGTTGCTCCAAAATGTGTACATATCTTTCTGCATTAATGGTGCCCTTACAGATGTGCAAGTTACCCATGCCATGGGCACTGACACAACCCCATACCATGACAGACGCTGGCTTTTGGACCTGACACTGATAACTGTTTCAATGGTCCTTTTCCTCTTTGGAACACGACTGCTGTTTTGTCCAAAAACTACTTGAAATGTTGACTCATCTGACCACAAAATACGATTCCACTGTGCTACTGTCCATCTCAGGTGAGACCGAGCCAAGAGAAATTGGCGGCGCTTCTGGACAGTGTTGATGTATGGCTTCTGCTTTGCATAGTAAAGCCTAAACTTGCATCTGTGGATGCAGCGGCGAATGGTGTTGCTGACAAAGGTTTACCAAAGTATTCCCGAGCCCATTTCAGGATATCCATTACAGACTCATGACATTTTAAAGACAGTGACATCTGAGGGATCAGAGATCGTGCGCATTCAGAAGTGGTTTTCAGCCTTGCCTTTTACACGCAGAGATTTGACCGGATTCCTTGAATCATTAAATTATATAAGGTGAAATTCCCCAAATCCTACTGATTTGTCTTTGGGGAATGTTGTTCTCAAAGGATTATCCGCTGACGCATCTGTTGGCAGATTGGCGAGCCTTGACTCATCCTTGCTCTTGAAGGACTAGGCCTTTTTTGGGAGGCTCCTTATATACTAGGATTAGATGATTGCCTCACCTGTTTCACATCACCTTCTTATTTCAACTTGTCACATCACTATTGGTCCTAAATTGTACCTGTCCCAACATTTTTGGAACATGTTGCATGCATCAATTTCAAAATAAACATTTATCTTCAAAAAAACCTATGTAGTTGATTAGGTAAACATCAAATACCTTGAATTTATATATATTTGTTTAAATACAAGTCAAAGTACATTTACAAATCACTCCTCTTTTTTTTTTAACAGCATTTTCCATACTGTCCCAACTTTTTCAGAATTGGGGTTGTACAGTGTAGCATGATTAGGAAGAATTTCAAAATAAAAAAAGAAAAAAAAGGAATATCTTAGATCTTAAGATAGAGAAAACCTTCAGAAAAATAACATTTATTGAAGACAACACTATATTTGATTATAAAATGATCTTAACAGGTTCAAAATGCATTTCACTGATGAGTGTGTTACTAACTGATCAGAAACTGCTAGATATAACCCTAAACATCAACCTGTATTTTATCTTACATAATAATTATGTTTTATCTGCATTTGGCTAGTGTGCAAAAATGTACTTTCTAATTATCTTAGAATTTAAAAAATGGACATTTGATGTAACCTTAAAGTGTAATTCTTGTCAGCTATAAATGTACTTTAGAGTTTTGATAGCTTGAATGTTAAAACTTTGATGGCCCTGTTCTCAAAATGTCTCTTTACCTAGATCAAACCTTATAATGCTTATAAGGTCACAAACTGTAGCACACTCAGAGTTTTGAGCCTGATTGTGTATATAAGGAACTACAAAAAAAATACCACAGCCTCAGAAGAGCATCTTTCATCTACAGATTACAAAACTAGTACATTCAGAAAGCCAGCATAAGAAGTAACTCTGTCTGTGATTCACAATGATACACACTGTATTCTCTTTGATGATCATAGCTGGTAAAGTGGATGACATGATGTTAAGACACACAACACAAAGAGAGGAGTTGAGAGATGGATATTTAGAATTGTCCTTGAATCAGAATTCAAATTGAGTCTCCGCCCAGTATGCCTTCTTATGAAAGATTGCATCATAAAAGAATTGCAGCTTTTGGACAGGACAAACCCATTATACACTTTGGAAAAAGAAAGACGGCCACATTGAAGAGCTCTTATATGCTCTTGAATACATTTTGGGCAGAAATTCAAAGTATTCACTTCATTCACCTCAAGTGCTTATATTTATAGATAAATTGCATCTAGAAATCTGATGCTTACCACATATCTTTTAAATTGCATCTTTTTTTCTTTAATGTCAGAACAGGACATAGATTTCATCTATCAGATCTCAGCTTTCTATCAACACTAATATTCAATTTGTACTCTAAATATTACTCAAGATGTTTAACAGATATTTAAACATAAGCCATTATCAAAGTCTGTTCCCTTTCAAAGGGAACTCCACGTTGCGTTTAGCATAACACTATGGGGAACACCCTCGTGCGCGACTGGCATCTGAAGCTTGTGTAAAATCATGCCTATTTATAGGCCTGATGTGATTAGCAGACGTGCCAATTAAGCATGTTGCGTGATATATATAAATATATATGGCACCTGTGAACTGCGCCGTCAGCCTTATTATCTTCAACGAGACTGCATGTCAGTTGTTTGTGTAAAGAAACAAAATTTCCTCTCTATCTTTCTCAAAATTTCTGGACTTTTCTATCCCTTTAAAAAAAAGAGAAGAAAAAAAAAGAATGACCGAGAAAGAAAAGTATGAGTGAGAGAATTCAGGAAGTATGTTACATCTTGCTCCTGTTTCATCATGGGGAGAAGTGCACATTTTCTGTGTGAAGTGTCTAGATATGGAGCATGCAACGGCAGCTCTCGAGAGATCTGACTGTGCGCATTGTAACGCCTTACATTAGGCAGCTCGGCTCGCGACTCGCTCTCTTCTCAGAAGCCGAAGCGAGTTGGGTTTCAGAGCCTCGCGGATCTGGGCCAGCCTCTGCCAAGGCAGCTAGCTGTCTCAGGTCCGGAGGATCTCGTATGGATCTGGAAGAGGAGCCAGAGATGAGCGCTGCTCTATCTCTTTCTCTGTCTTCCAGGTCTGGCTAGCCGCTGGATTTTGGAGCCCCCGTCGCGACTCCTCCTTCCAGTATGGAACGCAAAAAACAAAAATAAAAAATAAAAAAATTTAAATAAATAAGAATTCCTCTCTGACACTGCAGAAAACTCCCTTTTTTTCCAGAAGTGCATGAAAAAATATCAGGCTTCTGTGGGAAAACCATGCATAAGCCGTATTTATAACCTATTATAAAGGCTATTTAGCTATACTGAAGGTGGAGGAGGTGCTTGCGAGCTACCGCTCTCCATCGACGGCAGATAATTTAGGGGGGCCAGCTTTGCCATCCAAGCCATGTAAGGCCACCATGGCATTGGTGGGCAAGGCCTCTGCAGTAGTGGGTCTTACTTGTGGGTTACTGGAGACAACGACAGTGTTGCAGGCCTACCAAGCAGACCTGCTGAGTGAGCTCGACATATGGTGGCATTCAGCCAGTTCCTTCCCTG
>JANDJT010000131.1:4216021-4231708 GCA_024331685.1 Stegophilus panzeri | reverse complement strand
GTGCTAGGAGTACTGCCCGCACCTCTAGTCAATTTATATGCCACACCAGATGAGGGCTGCTCCAGAGACCATGAGCACTGCGTCTGACATTACCATCTTGCAATAAGAGAGTGTGACCCGAGGCTAAAACCAGGGACACCTCCATGTTCTCAGAGCACATGGGCATCACCGCATGACACTGATTACTCTCAGGGGTTTCATGCTCGGATGAAACCCCTGACCTTCAGCTTCCAGCACTGAACGGTCTCATGTGCCATGGGCTCAAAAGTATGATGTTGGCTGCTGCTGCCATAAGCCAGAACAGTCTCTGTACAGACTGGAGATCTAACTTTACCTTGCTCAATGTTGATAGAATTGCCCTACGCGTGTTGGGGATAGACACGCCCTCATTGTATTCAAATCCTATATAACCCCTAGAAAAGTCACTCTTGATTGGAGAAGCAACTTTCCCCTCAGGTTCAACCTGAGCCCCAAGTTCCTCACGTGGGCCAAAACAACATCTCAATGTTGAATCACCAACTTACTGGGCCATGCTAGAATTAACCAGTCGTCCAGGTAGTTTAGCACACGGATGCCATGGAGTTGCAAAGGAGCCAGTACAGCATCTATGCACTTCGTGAAAGTGCGAAGGGATAAAGCTAGCAAAAGGAATAACTGATATAGATACACATTACCTCTAAACACAAACCTCCGGAACTTCCTGTGACTGGGCATTGGAATGTGCATCTTTTTTTGAGCGTCAACATCCTGAACCTGTATGTCCAAAGAGTACAGTTCAGTTGACGCAGATCTAAAATTGGCCGCATACCCCATCTTTTCTGTGGAGCAGGAAATAATGCCTGTAAAACTTCCCTCCCTCAGAGAAAGAGGTACATGTTCTATGGCCCCTTTGTCCAAGAGAGATCTATTTCCAGGGCTAACGTCGGGCTCGGCATAGTGTCAACTACTGAGCACGCCTCTGAAACTGCTGTTTTGGCAGAACCCATTGAGACACATTTGGCAGTAGTTTCCATGCTGCCCGATGCGCTTTATTGACGTTACCTTTCCACATTTTGTTGGAGGGAAAGCATCAGATTTCTGTTGCCCTGTGACAGCTTGCTGACCAGAGAAAACCGAAAACTTGGGATGACATTGACTAGGGAAGCCCTACAGTAATTCTGGGTGCTAACTGCCCTAACAACCTCTCATCCCTTGATACCTCCCTCCACAGCCCCTCAGGACCATTATTTTTTGCTTTTTTGGCACTGATTATTATTTTTAAATCAGGCCTACTCGCAGGTATTGACTGTGGCCACCTGGTCCCCCTGGCCTTCTGAGGGGGGAGGCGGGCCACCACACTCATCTTCTGTTCCTTCCTCACAATTCAGAAGGACTGCAACACTGCTGTTGTATGCACAAGCAAGACCCACTGCCACATAGGCTTCACCAACCAATACAGAGGTGGTTTTACACGGCCTGGATGGCATAGTAGGTCCCCTCTGATTTTGCTGTTGTTGATGGACAGAGGTGGCTTGCAAGTACCTTCTTCACCTTTGGTATAGCAAAATAGCCCTACTATCTCTCCCCCATGATGGCCGAATAATTCCATCATTGCGGGGTTATAAACATGCCTCTCCTCAGAAGTGTGACATTTCATGGTGCACTTCCAGGAAAAAAAGGGGAGTTTTCTGCAGTGTGAGGGAGCTCTCTCCTTCTCACTAGCTCTCTTCTCTGGCTCCTTGGAGTCAGGGGGTTGACTATCCATACCGAAGCCCATCACCCTTCGGCTGAGAAGTGAGACAGCCGAGAGCCGAGCTGCTTCAATGTGCCTCTTTTTTTAATATATGTATACACTCCCATAAAAATTATGCATTGGTTCCCCCCTCTGGCTTCTCGGAGTCAGAGAGGGTGGGTTAAGTCTCCATAACGGAAGAGGAAGTTGCTTCACGAGCTGAATCTGGAGGAAAAAGCAAGTGATAGAGCAGTGCTCGTCTCCGATTCCCCCTCCAGATCCATACAGGACCCCCAGGATCTGACAGCAGCCAACCCAGAGTCCTGAGGTTCCAGACCCCCCACCCCCCAAAAAAACGCACTGCAATGGGAATTCACTTCCGGCTCTCTCGCTTCTCAGAAGTGAAATCGCATCACAGCATGCTATTTTTCCTCACTCTCCACACAAAAAATGTCTCTCCACCTCTGTAATAACATCAAGACTAAGTCAAGACTTAGAGAATCTTGTTCATTCATTCATTACCAGCAGGATAGATTACTGCAATGGACTTTTTACTAGTCTTCCCAAAAAGACCATTAGACAGTTGCAGCTCATTCAGAATGCTGCTGCCAGGATTGTCACCAAAACCAATAAAATCTGAGCATATTACTCCAGTCCTCAGGTGGCTTTCAGTTACATTCAGAATTTTTACTTTTTTATTTATTTATTTATTTATTTTATTATGCAAACAAATATTGACACTATTTACATGTGACAAATACAAAATAACCAATGCAAACATACATATCAACAGCCAATTTGACAAGTCTATTCTGATAATAATATATGTAGTGTATATATATATATATAATATATATTTGTGTGTGTGTGTGTGTGTGTGTGTGTGTGTATGTGTGTATGTGTATCTGGGTGTGGGAGTAGAAGTATATAAACAAAGGAACATCTAGAAATGTATAACAGACATAATAGTAAAAACAAATAATAAATTATTATAAAACCGTATATGATCCCTCCGTGACCACGGCATAAGTTAATCTCCTGCCTATGTCACATCACAACAGGCCATCAAGGGGAGATGCCGCAGGGGTCCCGAAGCAGGGAAAGAGAAAAAAATGTATTTATCATTGTATGTATTTAACTAGGTTTAATATTAATCAGTGTTGTTACGTCTTCCTAATCGCCCTCCCCCCAATCATATGTGGATGTTGATGGAGGTGTATCGTTGAGGTTGGTTTCAGACAAAGATCAGTGGATTTATGACTGTTGGAAGGTAATGAAAGATGACCTAGAGAGGTATAATTTTAGTGTATTGTTGAGTGGAAGTGGACAGGTTTTCCATGGAGATGTAATTTATTAGTAAGTTTTTCCAAGATGCAATATGTATTGTGTTCCTTGATTTCCAGTTCATGAGGATAGTTTTCTTGGTGATAGTTAGAGCATATGGACATGTCACATAATATACAGAGGGATGGAGACATTGTATGTTTCTGTAGGGTAGGCAGTTTAATTCTTGGGGTCTTATTTTTCAAGTAGAATTTAGTAGTGATTGAGTCTAGTGATTTAAACCAGGTGAGGGTGGGTTGTGTTGGAATCATTGAGAATAAATAGTTTAGTTTAGGGAATATAGTCATTTTAATTACTGATATTCTGCCCATAATGGATAGTGGCAAGTTTATCCAGCACTGAAGATCATTGTCTATTGTTTTGAGTAATGGAGTAAAATTAAGTCCAAACAGCTCTGACAGCCTGGGGGAAACATTAATGCCTAAGTATGTGATGTGATTGGTGCATAGAGGGATAGGTGGTGTCTGGGATGTCAAATCCAACCTTTTGGGATGTAATGAAAGAATAGTGAATAGTGAAGGGGGGAGTGGACACCCTTGTCTAGTCCCCCGGTGCAGTGTGAAGCTACGTGGTGTTGGTCCATTGGTGATGGTAGTGGCTGAAGGTGATGTATACAGAATTTTGATCCAGTTAATAAATGACTCCCCAAAACCAAAACTCTCCAATGTGGAAAACAGGAATTTCCAGTTTACCATATCAAACCAAATGTTTTTTCTGCATCGAGAGTAACTATGGTGGTTTTTGCTTTCTGAATTGATGAGTAATACATTAAGTTAAAATGTCTGCATGTGTTCGTGGATGCAAGTCTACCTTTAATGAAACTTGTTTGATCTGGATGGATTATAGATGGCATGACTTTTTCTATTCTATGGGCTAGTGCTTTGAAGATGATTTAATATCTACATTAATTAGAGAAAAGGGATGATAGCTTGATGGTACTGTTGGGTCTTTATAGGGTTTGGGAAAGAGTGAAATTGTGGCTGTGTTCATGTTAGCTGTAAGTTTTGATTTTTGTTTTGAATCACTTATCATTTGGATGAAGAGTGGTGATAAAATGGACCAAAAGTGTTTGTAGAACTCAGCAGGGAATCCATCATGACCTGGTGCTTTATTGTTCGGCATGAGTTTTAGGGCATTACAAAGTTCATGTTGTGTTATGGGTGATTCCAGGCTATTTATTTGATGTTGAGTTGTGGCAGATTGATACTGTTGAGAAATTAATTGATGTCTTTCCGATTTGGGTCTTTTTCTGACAAGTATAATTTACTGTAAAAAATTTTAAAGATTTGATTTATTTCTTCCTGTGAGTTGGTGGACTTCCTTGCTGTGTCCGTAATAACTGGGATTGTTGTTTTTTCCCTCATTTCATTTGATTTGATTTGCCAAATATTTACCAGATTTATTACTGTGATGAAAGTCTTCTTGTCTTAGCCTATGTATCAGGAATTGGGTATGTTTATTGATTAATTCATTTAGTTTACATTTATATTTTCTTAATTTATTCTGTTTCTTCTGTTGCATTATTTATATTGATGTCTTCTAGTTTTTGATTTTTTTGTTCGTTGTGCTTCTTGTTCCTTTTCTTTCTTTCTTTTTTTTTGTAAATGGACAATGAGATTAGTTTTCCTCTTAGTACTGCTTTCCCTGCTTACCACAGAAGAGACTCAGATGATTCTTGAGTGTCATTCATTTCTAGAAAGCATGTCCACCCTCTTTTAAAATAACTGTCAAATTTGGGGTCTTTCAGAAGAGATGTGTCATCTGGTAATGGGTAACTAGTTATATTCCATTTTAATGTTACAGGGGCATGGTCACTAATGACTATTGGATGGATCTTTGATTTAGAAATATTTGATGTGATAAAATTACTAGTGAGAAATAAATCAATGCAGGAATATGAGTGGTGGACTGGTAAGAAAAATGAGTATTCTTTAGCTTTTGGATGCTGTAGTCGCCAACTATTGCCAAGACCAAAATCACTCATGAACTGTTTTATGGTTTCTGCAGATTGCCAAATGAGTTTATTGCTCAAACTATTAGATCTATCTATCGTTTGGTCGAGAACTGCTATTATGACTGGACAGTTAGAAAAGTTTGAAATGGAGGGAAAAAAAAGTCTGAAAAAAATGGGTCATCTGTGTTTGGGCCATATAGATTACCAATTATAATTGGGCTATTATTAATTGAAATGTTTATGATAATGAAACGTCCTTTGTGGTCTATAACGGTATTGTTATGAACAAATGAGATTTTTTTTTTACTTATTAAAATGCATACTCCTCTTTATTTGTGTTGTAGTGAGCCAAGAATAAATGATTGTACTGTGATGATTTAATTTTGTCGTGATCTGATTCAGATAGATGTGTTTCTTGCAGAAGGCATATGTCAGCTTGTAGTTTATTTAAATGGTTCAAAACTTTGATTGTCTTTGTCTGAGAACCAAATCCACGAATGTTCCAGGTTAGAAAAGTGATATGTTTATGCATTGTGTAATACATGTCTGAACCTGTCCACAAAACACTTAAACAAGCACACAATCCAGAAAGTTTATTTAAAAAAATAAACAAAAAAACAACAACAAAAAACATTTGTCTCATGTTCGACTAAAGCATGTAACTCAGAATTTCTATCCTCTGACTATAAAAAACACAAAAAAAACTTGAAATTCATTCTTGGAAAGTTGGGAAGGTGTCCTCAACCTGGAGTTCAGGATATGATTTCATGTCACCATGACCTCTCACACTATCAACACTAAATAAATCTTCATTTTAGTACTTGTCAGGGATTGGTCATGGGGGTGGATGTAAGTGCATATGTAGTTTATTTACAGTGAACACACTTAACACAAAGACGATAAAACATTAACAAGGAATAGCGAGGCAAGGTAACAGCTAGAACATAACATGAGTAGAAGACAGTGACAAATGACAACAACAAACTTAAATACTACTTTAATACTAGTGCTCATTAAACCAAAATGCAAATCAGGTGCAAACAGTCATGTGATGTGAGTGCCACGATTAGGTGAGGTGCAGTGGCTGATGGGAATCGTAGTCCTGCGCCGCATTTGGAGCCACCATGGCACTACCTTAAATGAGTTTATAGTAATACTTACTTTAAATCAAATGACACAGACATATTACTTTGTTAAATCTATAACATTGATAAGTAAAAACATCATAAACTCATTAATGTTAGCTAGCTGGCTAACAAAACACACGTTTTCATGGTGGTGTCAGTGATTATTCCCACTTCATAGTATAAATGCACCAAGCTCAAAAATGATGTAATCCCAAGTTCTGAGTTCAGTAGAATGCAGCATTACACTGTAACCATGAATGTTGTCTTTCCTTAAACAATGTATGTATTCATGAATAAACATCACTTAAAATGTTGCACTTGGCACCCATAAATAAAAAATTTAAAAATGTTTATTTAATTTATTTACCTACAGAATACATAAACTTAAGATTTCAAGTGTTATGAACTCAAAACCATGATTTATTAAAATAGCTCACTCTGGTCTTTCTTTGATGTGATTGGCCATGCAAGGATTTCTGCCTGGCAATAAGTGAACTGATGCACTGATTGGTAGATAATTGCAAATGGCGGTCCTCTTCGTCTTGTCTGTTGCTGGTACAGGTGTAGTGAAATTCTTGTAGAGGATGTTTTGTAAATAAAGTTACTTTTTGCAAAAAAGTGTTAATTTCCCCTATGTATGGAGACTTTTGGGACACCCTGTATTTAAGTACACTTGAAATAGACACCAAGTTAAGTGAATGTAATTATTTAAGCACACAGCTTCCTTGATGGACTTGTGACTAGCATGCGGCGTTCTCACTACCATGACCTGAGTTTGATTCCCATTCTGTGAATTATGAAGTATGCTATATGAACACCAAGTTAAGTGAACTTAACAGTTTAAGTACAGTCTACATGAGCACCAAGTTAAGTGAACATAAATATGCATTGGGAGACCCCATTACTCAATTAAATTGAGTGAACAAGTTAAGTCAATCAATTGAGTACAGTCAACTTGTTTAGGGTTTTCAGTGTAGGTAGATAGAGAGAGAGAGAGAGAGAGATGGATAGCTTCATGATACTTAATCCCTGAGGGAAACTGTTTTGTTGCAGCAGAACAATAAGCAAATTACCAGGAAACTGACAATGTACAGAGAACAAAATAGAGTACCCATATAGCAGTAATCTACAGTAAATAAGAATGAAATAAAAAATAAAATTCTAAGCAGCAACAAATGTAAATATAGTGGTTGTTATGTAAGTGATGTTCACAAGGTGCCAGTCATTAGAATGTGTCCATAAGAAAAAGAATAAATAGTTATAATAAACACAATGACACAGCCTATTTGTACTAGGGTAAGGATATGTTTTTCAAATTCAAAGCACTTCTATAACTTAGTTGGTAATGGTATCTGCTAAATCAGTGTGTGGCATTAATTAAGTGTTAATGTAAATCAAAAGTGATCATAATTGAAAGGCAGCAGAATACATTGACAGCCAGCGCTTTTCCCATGCAACAAACTTTTCCAAGAACAAACTTTTGCAAACTTTTTAAGAAGGCCCGTTTGCTCTTGATTTAATTTATATAGATGCAACATCTGCAGAATCTCTTTATACGCTATGATTGGTAAACCAATAATGTCTGTAAGCACTGATGAAAGCTTGGAGATTTGACTTTTTATTGCTCTGCATTCCATTACATCGTACATAGCCAGACATAAGTTTTAATAATTCAATCAGATGTCTCTTTTCATTGAAATAATATGATTTATACAGCATTTGTAAATCCTCAGCTATTAAGGATGAACTGATTCATAGAGGGGGTTAGCTCTGAGTTCTGTTTGAATTGTTAATCGGATGTGTTCTCCTTCATAAGGGCTTTTTAGACTTCTGTCTAGACTGCAGGGAGAGGAATTTATTCTTATGGAGGTTTATTATAGTGTGACCTTTCAGCAGCTTCATGTCCACAAGTTTCCAAGCGCTCAATGAGTAGCGAACACCTGTGTAGTCACATGGGAAATTAGGCAATAAATATATTTTCTTCACATCTGAAAATGGCATTAAAAGACACCAAAGGGTGTCACAGTTTCCTCAGGGCATCTCTAATATGCTTTAAAGCGTATTAGCCATTAGCTAATTGGGTAGACACATTAAGACAGAAATAAAGCAGAGATCTGTTTTTGTTTTGTAAATTAATTTAATTTTCTTCACATTTGCTTGTAAGTTTGTATCTCACATGCACACATATCTTGAAACATTTACTTCCTTAGCTCATAACTTCACAGACTAATATCCAGGGCAGTGACGTGGTTTTCATAAGATGCCAACTCCCATTGCAGGGTAAATTTGAACTGAGGCATATTTAGCTAATTACGATAATTAGCCGAGTCAGCAGCAGAAAGAAACAGCTGCTCCCGGTAATGTGTGCACAGGGTCTGCATTAGCAGTGTAGAAAAAAAAAAAAAAAAAAAACAGCAGACAATATTGCTTTACACAGACAGCACTTTCATCTGCTGTGGACAAATAGCATGGGTTATTAGCAAGGCTAGCAGTTTTAGTTTTGTAGGTTAAAGACTTGAGACATTGTGCATACTTGTGACTAGATAATGTTTGAGTACATAAGTAAGAAAAACAGACAAATGTAGTACAGTTTTAAAAAAAAAAAAAAAAAGGTCAGACGATCATATATGTTTGCAGAGCAATGAGCAATGGACACATTTTATAGTAACATTTTCCCATTATACACTAAAGAGCATATTATTCACTAAAGGTTTGTAGCATATTGGCAGAAACAACTTTAAATTGCTACCTGCAGAACCTCATGTTTACTGTGTTCATGAGAGGATTTCATATTCACACCTTTGATTTCTCAATATGGCAGAATCCAAAGAAGTGTTATTTTAAGTGTTATTATAGTGTATTACTTTAGTTGTGGAGTCTTTTCTTAGTAATTTATTAACACACTTGAATGTTGTATTAATTCCACTGTGCTAGCTTACTAAATCATCAGTATTAGTTACGAGTGAGCTTATGCTTGGATTCAACAAATTCCCACTTTAATAGGGACACCTGTACCCCTACCTGCTCATTCATGCAATTACCCATTCAATGGCCAAACTGTTTGAACTGACAGTATGTTTTCTGTAACTTAAATAATGGCTCTTTACAACCGTGGCAAGCAGAAAAGCATCTCAGAACACACAACCTTGAAGCTGCAACAGCAGAAGACACATCGGGTTCCACTCCTGTCAGCCAAGAACAGCAATCCGAGGCTATACTTGGCACAGGCCCATCAAAACTGGGCAGTTGAAGATGGAAAAAATCATCACATAGTCTGTTTTCCAATCCTCAACTGCTTGTACTCTCTATAGTCTCAGAATCCTGTGCTTGGCAGGCAACAGTGAAACTCAGTGTGATATTCTGATGTTGCAGCCAATCCACCTCTTGGTTTGGCATGATTAACATTCTGAGATGATTTTCTGCTCAACACGATTGTAAAGAGTGGTTATCTGAATTACCATAGACTTCTTGCCAGCTCGAACCAGCATGGCCATTCTCATCTTATCAACAAGGAGTTTCTTCCTGTAGAATGCTGCTTAATGGATGTTGTTTTGCACTATTCTGTGTAAATTCCTGAGACTCTTAGAATAAAATTAAGTAAATAAAACACTGCAATAATTAATCAGAGGAATTCTAACATTAAATAAAAAATAAGGTGAAACAAAGTAACTACTTTCAATTAAATGGGAAATTAAAAAATATGTTTTCAAATGTTTTTAAAAAAGAATGTACTGAGCTTGACTTGATGATGAACTTGCAAATGAACAAAAAAGGAGGCCTCTCCATCTATACATTTTCTGTACTGCCTATCCTACACAGGGAGCCTGGAGCCTATCCCAGAGAACTCGGGGCACAAGGTGGGGGACACGCTGGATGGGGTGCCAACCCATCACAGGGCACGATCACACACTAGGGAAATGCCAGTAAGCCTACAACACATGTCTTTGGACTGGGGGAGGAAATCAGAGTAGCCAGAGGAAGTCCTTGAAGCACCGGGAGAACATGCAAACTCTGCAGATTGGGATTCAAACCCCCAACCCTGGAGGTGTGATGCAAATGTGCTAACCGCTAAGCCACCATGCCCTCTGAGGCTTCTCAGGTCACATGTTGAGGCATGGATAGAAAGACAGTCAGTGAGGTTCACAGGTGCTAAGCCATTTAGAGCTTTAATCTATCCTGGAAGATAATTGTAACCAGTGCATCTCTTTTAAGACTGTTGTAATATGTGCTCTATATTTTGATTATATGATAGTTTTCATAAACCAGTATCATGCAGCAGCAAAGTAAAATTATTTCTTTATCATGGTACATTTTCATTAGTTTTCATTGTTTCAGTGCCATACAAAAAAATAAATAAATAAAAGATTTCAATCTCTGATTTGAAATGAGAAGATAAGAAGTGACAAGATAAGAGTTTATCACAAATGAATTCTTTTTTGCTATTTGTTTCTCCAAGTTTTAAGCTGTGCTAGTGTCATGATGTCATGAGGTATGATTTATATAAGCTTCAGATACCAGTCACGTGCGAGGGCACTTCCCACAGAGTTCAGCTAATGCAACGTCTCATTCCTTTCTCAGGAAACAGGTTTACATGCGTAACCCAGATGTTTCTTGTTCTGTGTATCATGGTTTTGGATCTTGTTTCTAGCTTAGTGTTTCTAGTCTAGCCCAGTTTATTTTAGTCACAGCCCAGTTTATACCCATTTGCTGATCACCTGGCTCTTGCTTCTTTTGACCACGCTATTGATTCATGTTTTGGATTTGTCTGCCTATCTCTCTTAAAAAAAAAAACCTCTTAACTGCACTTGCGTCTGTCTCAAAACGGATTACATGACAGAATACTTAACCAACACCATTGATGCAACACAAGAGCGAAGAGAGCATCCCACCGGGATAATTATACCAACGTTTGACTCCATGCGTTTTCCCCAGTGGGACCATCTGGATGTTCCGGCTCCCATTGATGGCTTTAAAGTATATCCACAATGTTTTCTCTTGCAATGCCAGTTTTATTTTGCGAGCCTGGTGGACCCCAAGCCCCAAGAAAAGCAGTGGTTGGGGTTCCTGCTGTCCCAGCCAGCTGGCCCAGCCCGCCAGTGAGTGGAACGTCTTACCTGTAAAGGGTTCAGTGGACTCAACAATTTCAATCAGTTTGTTTGACTTTTAATCAAGGTGTTTGGGCATCCAGAGTTCAAACCCTGGACCTGGAAAAGATATTAAGGACGGCCAGCCTGACGGATGAACCCTTTCAGCCATTCACCACATACTTTAAGAGCAAGCATGCCGACAGGGCAGTGGTGAGGGTGACACAGGCATGTGAGACCGAGGGATGCCATAAAAAAGCCAAGTCCCACGTGTATTAAACTCAGGATACACGGATCGCATTTCTGCTCTCAGGAATGTTTGAAAGGTAGCTGGCATACCCACAAATGGCTCCACAAGAGAGCAAGAGCAGAGCTCCAGCGTGAGACCAACGAGGTGGTTTCACCAGGCCGAGCTCCAGCCAGAGGGCAACTTGGCGACCTCATCTCCAGAACTCTAGCCAGAGACCCACGAGGCGGTCTCCCCTGCAGAGCGCCATCCGGAGGTCAAAGTGGCGACCTCATCTCCAGAACTCCAGCCATAGATCCATGAAGGGGTCTCATCTGCCGAGCTCCAGCATAAGGTCAACGAGGCGACCTCCCATGCCAAGTTCCAGTCAGAGGCTGACGAGATGCCCTCCCAAGTCATGTTCCTGTTAGAGGTCAACAAGGCAACTTTCCCTGCCATGTTCCAGTCGGAATCCAAAGAGACGGCCTCCCAAGCCACGTTCCAGGCGGAGGCCGACGAGACGGCCTCCCAAGTCATGTTCCTGCTAGAGGTCAAGGAGACTTCCTCCCACACCAAGTTCCCATCAGAAGCCGACAAGACAACCTCCAAGACATGTTCCTGCTAGAGGTCGACAAGGTGACCTCCCCTGCCAAGTTCCAGTCTGAGGCCAAGAAGACGGCCTCCTAAGCCAAGATCCAATCAGAGGCTGAAGAGACGGCCTCCCATGCCTTGTTCCTGTCTGAGGTCTATGAGACCTCTCTGTCAGGATTTCCCCTTGGCTTGAGTGAGAGGCATGAAGCATGCTCAGCAAACCGAAGTAAGATGGCGTGCGCTTCTGGGTTTTCAATGACACTGACTGTGTTTACTTTTGATACGTGTGTTTTGTTATGGTCTATGTCCTGTCACTGCCCCTGTATTGTCATTGGATGTTTCCCTTACGTGTCATAATTGTAATCAGTTGTTCTGTGTTATCCCTTTGATTTAATTTGGTATTTAAACCCCTAGAGTGACTTTGTTCAGTACAAAGTATCATTGCGTTCTGTTCCATACTAAGTCTTCTGTTTCTCATTCTTTGTTTCATGGTTTTGGATCTTGTTTCTAGCTTAGCATTTCTCGATTCTAGTCCTAGCCCAGTTTACACCCGTTTCCTGATCGCCTCACTCTCTGCTTGTTTTGACCATGCTATTGATTCACATTTTGGATTTGTCTGCCTATCTCTCTTAAATAAAAGCTCTTAACTGCACTTGCATCCGTCTCAAAACTCATTAGTTTGAACAGCTCTATAAAGTCATCTAACTTTTCAACGAATGCCACATTAAAAATTTTTTAAGACAAGTGCATAGCATTTAAATATAAAATAAGACAGAAATGAGAATGACAAGCACTAAAGAGCTAAACTAAATCAGCCTCTGAACAATGATTCTCTATAATCATGGACAGTACTGTACAAGTACAAGCCTAATATCAATCTTAAAAAAAATTATATAGTTGATCAGGATTTTTCATTGAAAAGTTCTTTTGCTGTAGGACAAGGGCTTATTTTCACTTTGAGTTAGTGTGAGTGTTACATTTTGTGGCAAATGACTGATGTATTACCTGAAAATACAGCCTGTAAGTTTGATTCATTTTCCCGGCATGTTCAGCAGTCAGGCTTGAGCAGGTCTGTTTCAAGTAATGGCAGGTTATCGAAATGTGAATGTGCACAGGCAAATTAAAGTCCGATGATTGATAAAAGTAGGAATGAGTTCAACAGAGCTAACTCTTAGAAATGGAAGAAAAATGTGTTACTGTATGTTCTAGGAAATGCAAGGAAATGGCATTTGTGTGGATTGAGGTAGTGGATGTAGTATGTAATTTAATGGGTGTCTAATGCCATTGTGTGACCCGGCTCCAGAAGTGTATTGTTAAAACAAAAAATATGTGCTTTAGTATCATGTATCACTAAGTACCTTACTTAATATGCATTAGTTGTTAAAACACACTTTTTACAATTAAAAATCGAACATATTATATTGAGTAATCTAGACAAAGCGTTTAAGCCATGTGCATTTGTGAAATACTAATTAAGTTATATTACTTTATTAATTAAGTTATATTTTCTTAAAAAGTGCCACCATTAGATTTGACTGATGCAATGCTGCAGTTTTAGGGAGTTTGAGGTCTTTTGGAACATTCTCATCATCCACGTCCACATGTCTGAGGTCCGTCATGACACTTAAAGAAAAGAAAAAAAAGACCCAGTGACAAGACTAAATTCTTCCAGGTCATAGAAAAGCCAACTGCACTGAAAGGTAAGAATCTTTGTTATGAACAAATTTATGATAGAATGCTTTAAATGTCCTTTAATATGCCATGCTGACACAAAATATTTGTTTTAATTTGCTGATTTATACAATTATACTAGTTACGTAGTCTTATAAATTAGATTAACTAAAAATGGCTAGTCACTGTGTTGTCTCAATGCTATTTTTATCATAATACACTATTAATTCTGTAAATAATATACTTCTTATTTATTATTATTTTGTCATATTTCATGCCTGTGAGTTATGCAGTTGAGAATTTAGCTTTAGTTGCTGTTGTTTGCTGTAATTTCGATTAATTACATGCTCAATGCGTTCTTTGATCAGTGTATGATTTTGTGTAGCCCTTTTATCTGAAGATATTAATCATGACATTAAGTTCTCATAATGATAATTGTGATAAATTTATTTTCCAAAACCTTTTGGCAGGGACATCCAACCTGTGGCATTTGATCACTAGACCTCTACCCAGTTGAGCAGCATTTAACCTCCTGAAGAGGAGACTGAAGGGAGAAACCCCCAAAACAAACAAGAAGTGAAAGAAGCTACGGTAAAAGCCTACAACAACATCACAAATGAAGAAACCAACAGTTTGGTAATGCCAATCAGTCACAGGCTTCATGTAGTAATTGCAAGCAAGATATATGCAACCTAATATTATGTGTTATTTACTTTAATTTACTTTAAAGACTTCTCTGTTCCTATACTTTCCTATACACATATGTATATTATTAGGAGAAAAAAAAAGGCTCTTCCTGGGCTAACAGATCAAACTGAATCACATACATGTAACGAATATGTGTACAGAGAAACAGGTCTGGTTTAAAACATAGGATGTACTACAATATGTGAAGGCAGCAACAGTACTTATTTCACCATGAATAGTGGCATTGATTT
Source organism: Stegophilus panzeri (assembly GCA_024331685.1). NCBI lineage: Eukaryota > Metazoa > Chordata > Actinopteri > Siluriformes > Trichomycteridae > Stegophilus > Stegophilus panzeri. The sequence goes on along the minus strand of JANDJT010000131.1, from coordinate 4,217,062 downwards.
ATTTCAAACCCAAAACCCCCAAGCAGAAAAAGTACTTGCGTGTACTGAAGAGTTCTACACAACAATTTCTTATCTAATTATTTGATCTGAAGTTTTTAAAGAGAAAAAAGGCCTTCCTGGACTAATACATCCTCTCCGAAACTACTGGAACAGCAAGGCCAATTCATTTGTAGACAGAAGACATTTGGGTTTGAGATCAAAAGATGAATATGAGAAGAGAGTTTAGAATTTCAGCTTTTATTTTCTGCTCTTTATATGTAGATGTGTTAAACAACATAGAACATAGCATATTTTGTATCAGACCACCTAATTTTTATGCGAATAAAAGTATAGGAACAGAAGTCTTAAAAGTAAATTAAAGTAAATAACACATAATATTAGGTTGCATATATCTTGCTTGCTACATTACTACATGAAGCCTGTGTACAGTATCAATACTGTATTAACCAAATCAGATTTTAACACTAATTAGTTAAAAGAAGGTTTTGAAATCTCACCATTTTGTGTCCTCTTATTTGCTACAATTTACTGTAAAAAAAAAAAAAAAAAAGTTGGGCTGGATTTTCTCAAAAAAAAAAAGGCAACTATTTGCATCAGCATTTTGAGATTTTTTTTTTTTTTTTGAGTAACTAAACCTATATTTACTTGACTTATTTAACTTCATGTGTTTTCAACTTGTAGTTTTAAGTAATGCCAACTAAATTTATGCAATCTACAGACCATAGTTTTAAGTTTAGAATATATTATTTATACCCTGCCTTGTGCCCGATGCTCCCTGGGATAGGCTCCATGTTTCCCCGTGACCCTGAAAAGGATAAAGCGGTATAGAAGATGGATGGATGGATGGATATATTATTTATCTTGTGTGGAACTATAATTATAAGTGATATTTACTTGTTTTTTCTGGGAATTCACTCATTTTTTTGTAGTTTGTAAAACTTATTTTCCAAATGAATTAAATCTACGGTATGTTTAAAAGGTTCTTACCTACAGTAGTTAACTAGCTTAAAATGATAGCAAGCTAACTTGAAAAAAAAAATA
>JANDJT010000131.1:4202139-4214488 GCA_024331685.1 Stegophilus panzeri | reverse complement strand
TCAGTCTATATAGTACATAGTGAATGAATAAAGGATGAGGATGATACAGTTTCAGACTCTATTTTCCCTACCTCCTTTTTTCTTATCTTTATAGTCATTAGTCCTCTGTATGTTGCTAATTACCAGTTTTGTTTCATAATAATTTCTCATGTACTTTCAATGCCTGCCAGTGTTTTGACCTCAGCTATGGACTGTGACTGTGATTTTTGAAAGCATCGTGACAAGAGACTACACCTGCCTGCCTCCCAGTTGTTGCATATATGAAGTTGAACCAAGCAGACGCTGCGTTACGTTAGAATCATGAGAATAAAGCCCATTTGCCAGATGATGAAAGCCTTTATTACCTGAAGGAGTGGAGTGATGGTGGAACATAAACCCAGCTCCGAACAGAACAGATGGATGCTTGGTGACTAAACCCCAAAATGTCTGCGTACACTATTTTATCAGTGACTTATGAAAGTGATATTTCAAAGCAAGCGGAATGTTAGCTAAATAATATGGTAATGAGCACAGCCGACTAACTACAAATCAAATTTAAATTGGTGATTGTTTGGGGGAGATACAGCTCTTTTGGAGGAAGACAGTATGCTAAACCTGTATCCAGCAGGATAGTGATGCACTAATGCTTTGTTCAGCTTTGCCTGGTCATCATTTTCAGAAATTTTGCAGCAAATCCCTGCAGATTTACACCTGACATGTGGAGTGTCTTCTGAAAACAACTGTTTTTCAGAAATGATTGTAAAAAAAAAAAATTGTGAGTGAAATACCAAGAACATATCTCAAAAGTTATCAAAACCTGGATTTTATTTCTATAATGGTATTCTTCACATGTAGTCCAAAGACAGTGGTACAGTGGTATAGATGCACTTGTCGCAAGTTACTTAATTGGCTAGTTAGCGTTTAGCATATGAGGTGATGCTTTATGTAAATTAACATCTTCAGGTAAAGCCTGAGTAGTAACAGTGATGCTAACCAAATATGAACTCTAGCTATATGTTATGGGTGAGGCATTTTTTTAGTACACAATTGTTTGAATGTTACTACTGCATAAACAAGCCATTTCTAAGTGTTAAAGCTGTTACACACTCATAGAGAATAGTACTGTATGAAAACTTGGAAATAAAGTAATGATTAAGTTTTTTTTCAAATTCTAGCATTTGGAACATTTCGTAAAATGGTGGACAGTGTAAATAGATGTTCTAACACTAACAAGTGACATGAATTTGAGGATTTTGTAAACAAACAAGAAAATGGTTCTAGTTTGTGCTACTTTTTGCCTGACTGTACAAATTCATAACACAGAGAGTGTTGTAAGTCTAGTAGGTTATTTCATTAAAAAAATTAAGTGTCACAGCTCAGAAAGACAAGAAAGGACAAATCTCAGTGACATTTGCAGATGGAATTATTATAGATCCTTACATGCCAGGTGTCGGTGGTTGGCATTCTTGTGTGCGCGGCACGGTTCCTCTGCAGTAAACAGACTTCAAAGAGTCAGTTGAAGTGTGTGTAGTGCACACACTCACACTGAGCACACACATTTGCACACTGCGCACAGCTGGACAATGCTGGGGAAATTACCACCTTCAAAAAAGAACAACTTCACTCCATAATGTCACCTCTCTCTCTCTCTCTCTCTCTCTCTCTCTTTCTCTCTCTCTCGCTCTCTCGCTCTCTCAGTCTTTGTGTTAGAGTTATAACAATGCAGGTTCTGTTCTGGTGATCAACTTTTAAAAATAAAAAATACACTATAAGAATAATTTATTTTCACATCTTCACTGATAAGTGTATACTAAAAATAATAATAAAAATTATAATAATGGCATTACAATGCAACATATTGTCTGAAAAATACTGTTAAACTTGCAAAAGTATAATAATAATAATAATAATAATAATAATAATAATAATAATAATAATAATAACAATAATAGTAATAATAACAACAATAATAATAATAGTCATTAATTCATTCATTCATTTATTCTTTCATTTATCTTCAGTAACTGCAATTTCCTGTTCAGGATCCTGGTAATGGATCTGGAGCCTATCCCAGGAATACTGGGCATGACACAGGACTACATACTTAATGGATTATTATTATTATTATTATTATTATTATTATTATTATTATTATTATTATATATTTTAACCTAATTATAAAAGTCTAATAGTGTTCTTCAGACAATAAGTTGCTTGCAATGTCAGACACCTCACTGCATTAACATATCATTTACATTATCCAAAATATCTATTGTATACTGCCTCTACATTGCAACCAGTTTTAGGCTACTTTAGTGTTTGTCCCGTTAGTGTTGCTATAGTTTTCTGACTGCTGCATTGTTTTCTGAGCTATAGCCTTTACTACAGTCCTGATATACACTAATATACACTTATCACAATGAAAGCTATTACTAATGAAAGAAGAAGAATTACTAAAATCTCCTGCATTCGGCACACTGAACAAACTCATGAGCACATTGAATGTATTACATGTATCTTAGTCATAAGTTTCTGATGAGGATTACATGCATTTTAAAAATATCTAGCACAAGCTAGATGGCAAACAACACATTGTATAGTGTAGAATTATACATCACTATATACAGTTAGTTCCGGGCGACGAATTTGATTAGTCTAGCAGCGTTCCAAGAGTGATTATATTTAGCATAACCACACTGGGATGTTTCATTGTGGAGTACTCATCTGTGTTCGCCATAAACTTCCACTTCCTAGTTCAAAACGGTTACTGTTAGCGATATTGTCAGTAGATATGGCAAGCATAGGAAAACATCTAGAGCAATGGTGGCTCAACGGCTACGACTCTGGGTTTGTGATAAGAAAGTCACAAGTTGGGCTGTTAAGCGAGGCCCTTAACCCTCTCTCCTCCCAGGGTGCTGTAGCATGGTTCTGACCCCAGCTTCCTATCAAGCTGGGATATGTGTAGAAAAGAATTTCTCTGAGCTGTAATGAATATGTGGCAAAATAAAGGCTTGTACTTTTCATCAAATATGAAAAGGAAGAAGAGATCAGAATAATAGTAGTAAGTGTATATATATATTTACGCCACGGCGAACTCGCGGCCGCAATACTCAGATGGCGGTGCTGCTTACAAACATGGCGGACAGGGACTACACTTCCCAGCCATGCCCGTGCTCAAGTTCACCTGAGTATTGATCACCCACACCTGTGCGGCTGATAAGTTATAAAAGGCCTCATTAACCTCCGCACCCTCGCGAAGTAAACTCTCAGTTCTCGTGACTTAGTGATATTACTAAGCCTTAGCTTTAATCTAGATTTCCCTGGTACTTGGACTTTCCTGCCTGTTATTCACATTTACGATTCCTTGCCTTATCCCAGTTGGACTGTTCACCTGTATTAGTCTGTTTTCTGCTATTCCTCTCATGTCGCATCTGCACACACCGCCCTGCCCGTACGTGCTTGTCTCCAGCAGGTATCGTTACAGATTACTTTGCCCACTATGGAGGCAGCGGACACCCCAGAGTGGGAACGCAGGTTTTATGAACAGAATTGCGCAATCGTGAGGCAGCGGGACCAGATCTCACAATTAGTAGAGCAAGTTTCATGTCTGAATGCTGCCACGTTTCCATCCACTACAGCTATACATGCACTTCAGACTTCATTCCGGTCACGCCGGCAGCGCATCAACCACCGCTGCCTATACCAGAGAGATATGCTGGGGAACCGGAGCGCTGTAAGGGCTTCCTATTACAGTGCACCCTCTTCTTTGAGAGTCACCCGGACATGTCAGAGGCCAAATGAGTAAGCTGACTCATTTCATGGAGTTGCTCACCGGACGCGCTCTGGCATGGGCTACGCCGGAATGGGAGCGAGGAGGCGGTGTCAGACTCTCGCTCGCTGATCTCCTCTCCTGTTTCCAGCAAGCTTTTGACCATTCCCCCGATTGGTGGGAGACCGGACAGGAGCTCCTGTGGATCAAACCGGGCTCATGGGATGCGGTGGAGTACGCCCTGGAGTTTCGCACCATCGCTGCCCGAATCAGTTGGAATGAACCAGCGCTCAAAACCGCTTTCCGGCAGGGGCTGAACCTGGAATTGGTGTGAGAATTAGCCTGTCAGGGCGAACAGATGTCACTCGATGAGCTCATAGAGCTAGCTATCTGGCTGGACCGTCTCTGCCATACCAACAGCTACACGCTGGGTCATCCACTGCCTACAGAGCCGGTCCCGCCAGCCGAACCCATGCAGCTGGGGCATGCCCGGACTTGCGAGGAGGAGAGAGAAAGAGACGCCGGTGCGATTTGCGGTGCTTCTATTGTGGCGAGGATACCCACATCATTCATCAGTGCCCCCACAAGAGGCCTCGAGCGACCAAAGGGAGTAAGGACAGCCAACCACTGCGTCGCTGGGTGAGTCTAACCCAGTCTTATTCTATTCAGACATTTGAGTTACCTGTATCACTAGTACACTCAGGCCGTTCTTTTGTTCTTTCAGCGTTAGTTGACTCCGGAGCGGCCGGGAATTTTATAGATGAAGGGATTGCGCAGAAGCTCGGCCTCCCTGTATGTCCCCTGCTCCGACCTCGAGAACTGCAATCCATAGACGGGTCCCCTATCGGTGGAGGAGAGATTTCCCACAGCACGTGGCCCGTTAACATCCAAGTCAGCGCCCTCCATTTTTACAAAGCTGGACTTGCGTGGTGCTTACAATCTGATCCACATTAGGGAGGGGGACGAGTGGAAAACAGCCTTCAGTGCTACCTCTGGGCACAATGAATACTTGGTCATGCCATATGGGCTCGCTAATGCTCCCTCCGTGTTCCAGAACCTGATCAGTGATGTACTGAGGGATATGCTAGGGAGGTTCGTCAGCGCGTATATCGATGACATTCTGGTGTATTCGACGTCCCGAGAGGAACACGTCGAACATGTCCGGCAGGTCTTGCGTCATTTATTGTGATACCAGCTCTATGTGAAAGCCGAGAAGTGTGAGTTCCATCAACACACAATCTCATTTCTCGGATATATCATCAGCCCGAAGGGAGTCGCCATGGACCAGCGCAAAGTGCAAGTGGTCGTGGAATGGCCCACTCCTCGAACCGTTAGGGAGTTGCAACGTTTTCTTGGCTTTGCAAACTTTTATCGACAATTTATCCGGGATTTCAGTAACGTGGCGCAACCCCTGACATCCCTCCTGAGAGGTAAACCTCGGCGGCTCCTCTGGACCCCAAGCACCCAGGACACTCTAGAGAAACTTTAGCAGGCCTTTACCACAGCCCCCATCCTCAGGCACCCAGATCCCTCCAGGCTGTTCGTCGTAGAGGTCGACGCGTCAGAGGCAGGAGTGGGGGCCGTTCTGTCTCAGAGATTCGGAGACAAACAAAAGTTGCACCCCATAGCATTCTTTTCTCGGAAGCTGTCACCCACTGAATGCAACTACGACGTAGGGAACCAAGAACTCCTGGCCGTTAAGTGAGCCCTAGAAGAGTGGCGACACTGGCTGGAGGGAGCCGCACATCCCTTTATTATTTACACCGACCACAAGAATTTAGAGTTTCTGAGAACCGCCAAATGTCTCACGTCCCGCCAGGCCCGCTGGTCCTTGTTGTTCTCCTGGTTCCAGTTTACTCTGTCCTATCGGCCCGGAACAAAGAACGCAAAAGCCGACGCCCTGTCTCGCATACACTCCCCAGAGGGGCGGGAAGACCAGGAAGGGTATATCTTGCCCCCTACCAGTATCATAGGGGCCCTGGAGTGGTCCCTAGATCGACCCTTAGCCCGTGTTCCCAGGTCACGTATCCCGGCAACCTGTCCTACCAGGAGACAGTTCGTTCTGAAGAGGTACCGTCAGGAACTCATCACCTGGGCCCACACAACACTAGCGACGGGTCATCCGGGGGCCCGTTGCACTTACTACCTGTTAGTAGAGAAATATTGGTGGCCCCATATGCCCAGAGAGGTACAGCGCATTGTATCCTCATGCTCTACGTGCGCTCAGTCCAAAGTTCCGCGTGCTCTACCAGCCGGGAGGTTGGTATCGCTACCCACGCCTGACCGCCCATGGTCCCACCTGGCCCTGGACTTCATAATGGACCTACCCAAGTCACAGGGGAATGGAATACTGTGATACTAGTAATCGTCAATCGGTTCTCGAAGTCCCTGCGCCTTATTCCACTAGAGGCCATTCCCTCCGCCTTCACCACAGCCGAACTCCTATTCCAACATGTGTTTTGATACTTCGGCATCTCAGAGGACATTGTAAGTGATAGGGGTCCCCAATTCACATCACGTGTCTGGGCCAGTTTTATGGAGAAGCTGGGGGTCACCATTAACCTCACATTGGGGCACCACCCCCAGGCTAACAGCCAGGCAGAACGGGCTAACCAGGAGGTCATACGGTTCCTCCGAACCTTCTGTGCCACCAATCCTGGAGACTGGAGCCACTTCTTGCCATGGGCGGAATATGCGCAGAATTCGCTACGGCATTCTGCCACCCAGTTAACCCCATTTCAGTGTGTCTTGGGCTACCAGCCACCATTATTCCCCTAGAATGCCTCTCCCACTGACTCACTTGCGGTAGATGAGTGGTTCCGCCAGAGTGAGCAGGTCTGGGAACGCGCCCACCAATGGCTAGTGAAGGCCTCCCGCATCGCCAAATGTAAGGCAGACCGACGCCAGAGAGATCATCCCAATTATCAACCAGGGGATAGAGTGTGGCTGTCCACCAGAGATTTAAAGTTACACCTCCCGAGCAAGAAGCTCCAGCCTAAGTACATTGACCCCTTCCGAGTCATGAAGCAAATCAATGAGGTGACATACCGCCTGGACATACCGAAGCACAGTCGCATCACCCCGTCGTTCCATGTTTCACCCTCAAACCAGTAATAACGGGCCCCTTGGCCACGTCGGTGCCGGAGGACCACCCGCCGGAACCACTAGAGATTGAAGGCTGCCCAGCCTACTGCGTCCACAAAATCCTGAACTCCAGATGGAGGAGGGGCAAACTCGAATACCTGGTATGCTGGAAGGGGAATGGCTCAGAGGAACAATGCTGGCTCCAAGCCCAGGACATCCTGGATATGAGTCTGCACAGAGACTTCCATGCGGCTCATCCAGAGAGGCCGGGACCCTGGAGGAGAGGGAGGCCTCGGAGTGATTCGGCTCCCGGAGTGAGCCCTTTGGGGGGGGGCTCTGTTACGCCACGGCGAACTCGCGGCTGCAATACTCAGATGGTGGCGCTGCTTACAAACATGGCGGACAGGGACTACACTTCCCAGCCATGCCCGCGTTCAAGTTCACCTGAGTATTGATCACCAACACCTGTGCAGCTGATAAGTTATAAAAGGCCTCGTTAACCTTCGTGCCCTCGCGAAGTAAATGCTCAGTTCTCGTGACTTAGTGATATTACCAAGCCTTAGCTTTAATCTAGATTTCCTTGGTACTTGGACTTTCCTGCCTGTTATTCACGTTTACAATTCCTTGCCTTATCCCAGTTGGACTGTTCGCCTGTATTAGTCTGTTTTCTGCTATTCCTCTCATGTCGTGTCTGCACACACCACCCTGCCCGTCTGCGCTTGTCTCCAGCAGGTATCGTTACATATATATATATTTATTTATTTATTTTTATTTTTGTCAGAGCAAAAATAAACAAATTGTGTTGCTGATATGCCACTAACTCAATATTAAAAAAAAAAACCTCAATATTTAATATTAATGTTGTATTAAAGCAATATCACACTCGCAATCATGTGGTTATACTGAATATCATACATTGTATGGTGTGGAATTATACAACAATTACTTCCAGTCCACTAATTTGATTATCATACTGATTGAATATCATACTGATATTTAGTATTACCACACTCTTGCTTGTACAATATTGCTTAAATATAAAGTAATTGAATCATCTATCATTAATAAAGAGGGAATTATTCACTATCATATGACTGGGGTATTGTTTATTGAGTAATTTTAATTATAATCAGTATATCAACACATTATGCTGTATACTTATTTATAAACTGTATAAGCGAAACAGACAAACCCTTGAGCTTTGAGCTCTGAGAATGTGATGAAGGCCAGGGTTAAAAATTCTCTTGTGTAGTCTGCAAGGAAACCTTGAGAAATTGATTACTGCTGAGCCATGTAATTAAAATACAATTTCTACCAATTATAAATATTTTATAGATTTCTGTAGAATATTCTATGAAGCCATTCATACTGACTTTAACCTAAAAAGTCATGCTGAGGGCCTAGCTAAAATATGTTACGTAATTGAATTTTTGGAGCTATTCAATCCTAGTGGGATTTGCCATAGCTTGTATAGCATTTATTTGTGTATTAACTTTGCATCAATATGATACACTTGAGAGATTTCCTTCTGGAAGTGATATTTAAAATATTGCTTCTGAACATCATTCTAGACATTGCATTTTTATTTTCTTAAACATAAACCACAGCCTCCAACACAATTTATTCATTTACCCAGATGCCATTTAAATTCAGCTCATATCTTCACTGCCCGTCACCCTTCCATGCCCCCATAAATACACGGCCACCAGTGGGAAATTTCCTATTCACATTCCTTTAATATTTAATCAAGACAACAGAGTCTCAAATGAAATTAGTGAGCGTGCATGCTAGATCATATTGTCAGATCTTCCACCTCATCCTGTGTTTTGCTATCTATTACAACTTTGACTTTAAACTAACTCATTTGTGCTGGATTGCCAATTTGATTTGGGGGGACTCACTCACTTGATTTCCCTCTGCCATTAATTTAATTTGGGTGGCCCCGTTCAGCACTTTGTGAGTCACCTGTTTCCCAAAGCTCATCTCAGCACTTTGGATTAACGCTGATGTTCAGAATCCCATCACTTTTTTTCCCATAACAGAAAGCTCTTCAGTCACTACCAGTTTCTGGGTGGTCATGGTTTGCACTAATAAAATCTTTAATTAACGGTTTCTATGTAGATAGTTGACCCAACCCAATGCACAATTTATATAATTCCATTCAAGTAATCACTTGGATTAGATATGAATGAAAATGTAAATTAAGCCATGAATACTAACACTGTCCCTTACCTGATGTATTTGATCAGCTGTCATGACCAGCAGGCTGAGCGATGCAAGTCAAACAAACCAAGAGGGCTTGGCAATACTCAGCAAACCATCATCAGGAAATAAATCAGGCAATCTGCAAACAGACACAACCTGGACAAATGTAAATCAACAAAGAAACACCAGAGTAGATGTGTCCATTGGGACAGGGATCCTGTTGGACCCAACAAAAACGTCACATGAGCAAGTGGTTTTTGGACGGGAGTGCGCAGTCTGATACTATAAAGCTTGCAAGGCAATAAAAGGACACATTGATTAACATGGGAACTTACTGTGTACTCGCACAGGACTGCAGCAGTGACATAGCCAGGAATTAATTAAAGTGATTTAGGAAATGTACAAAATAAATGCACAACTTTGTGGGAATATATTTAAGACACAGGAAAACAAAAGGGTAACAGAGTATGTAGTTTATTGAGAATCACTATCATACACATCCTACACTGGGGAGGGAACAGGAATTGTCAGAGGATAATCAGAAGGTGATAGGTAATATAGTGGTGTGTTTGTAGCAAAGCTACCATCATCATCAGAGGAAAGAATAAATGGGCCCTCCACAGAGATTATGGGAAACAGTTGAGCCTCAGTTTGAGTAGAAGCATGAGCATGGGTTATCGTTGGAATGATACGATAAGCGGGAGGATGAGGAAACTCTAGAGGTACAGGTGAAGAGCAGAGATGTTCCAGCAGAGCTGTAACATTCACTGCAAAAGCTGCCAGCTGATGACGTAGATATTCACCCAGGCCTGAGAGATTAAGCAGCCCAGAGAGAGAAGGTCCAGCTAAATGAGGGCGTTGGTAAGCTGGACAGAGATCAGAGAGAAAAAGCAAAAATGAGATAAAACAGTAGTGGTAACACTTAAAATATATCCAGATATATACATGTACAAGCACATACAAAGAATGTAGGAAACAGGTATCAATACACGGCATGGAAAGAGCATGAAGTTGAAAACACACACACACTCACAGAATGTTTAAGAAAAACACACACACATATACTTACAAGATGTTAAAGAAGCACCAAAAACATATAACACTTATAACGCTTAGAATTAGAGAAGAAATATGTGTAACAGTAAGCGATAATAAAAATATATCTAACCCATAATGAAGAAGTGGTAAAATATCCGAATTGTCCAGGATAACTCTGTAGTGAGATGTGCACAGCTCGATTACCGAAAGTAGGTATGCCAGTGAGGGACTTGGAAATTTTTTTAAATACCAGAAAGGAGGCTTTCTTGCAGTGGCTGAAAATGCGTTTTAAGGGGATTCCAAAGTGAGAAAAGTTGATTCTAATGGTATTTAAAAATGAGAAAAGTAGAGTTTAAGGGGAAATCAAATAAGACATTATTAAAGCATATTGGGATTTCATAAGAATGAGATAATTGGGCGTAACCTAAAGATAAGACTGTATAAAAAGAGCATTGAGTCTGTGTATAGATTCAGATCACTTTGGGACGTCTCACAGATTGGATCTCATGTTGTTTTTTGAACAATAAACTGGGTTTTTGCTTCTTTCATCCAACATGTTCTAGATTTTTACTTTCAATTGTGCTTTTGAGTATGATCACTTATGGAAAGAGGTAATTAGCACCGCTAGTCGTTTTTGACACGACAACTTGATCTGTACAATTAAATTGAGAAGTGTGGCACACTTATGCATTTGGATAGATGGCAGGCAGTAGTACGAGAGGTGATGGCATGAATTTGTTATTGATTTACCATCAACCAATCTTGTCATATTTAAGACTGAAAATAGAAATAATATGAGAAAAATGTAATTTTATAAAACCAGATCTACCCTGCTTTTTTTTCTATTTCTCCAGCTTCCAGTACTACATCAGCTGTGACCACAATAGTCATATTCTCAGTGTCATGTATCAGAGAAGGAACTCTGGACTTCAATTCCCAGCAGCCACTGCACTGTACTCATTAGTCATATGACCACCTGCACCTGAATCACTTTCTGGTTAACAAGCGCTCGTGTATATAGCCACAGTTTTCACTGCTTTCTTTGTCTCACGTTAGTCTTTCTATGCCTTGTCTCTGTAGCCATGTTTTTGTTCCTTAGTTTATGGTTGATCCTTGCCACAGTGTTTTGCCTCTTGTTATAGTGTTTTTTGTATGTTGTTTGTTTCTTTATTAAAACTTTGAATCATCTGGGTTACGCTGTTGTAACCCTGTTCCCTGAGAAGGGAACAAGACATTGTGTTTAGCATAACATTATGGTGGCGCCTCTCGCGCGTGACCGGCATCTGAAGCTTGTGTAAAATCATGCAGATTTATAGGCCTGCCATGATCAGGTGACGTGGCAATTAAGCGCGTCACGTGATCTAAATATGGCAACTGTGAACCATGCCATCAGCCTCTATTATCTGAAGTGAAGACGCAATTCACAGGCCTACCCTGGTATAACAAGCTACCCAACATCTCGTTCCCTTCTCAGGGAACAGGGTTACATGCGTAACCCAGACGTTCCCTTTCAAAGGGAACCTCGACGTTGCGTTTAGCATAACACTATGGGAACGAGAATACCCACTCTATCATACCAAGGGTACGGCCTGTTCAAAAAGACCCAAGCCCAAGGGTCACTGCAAGACACTCGAGCCCAGAGTGGAATGAATATCCAGGCTATAATAATGAAAGAATGTGTGTGGCGTAGACCACCCTGCAGCAGCACACACATCCTGTAAGGATACTCCTTTGGACAAAACCTTTGCGGAGGCGACCGCCCTAGTGGAATGAGCCCTTATGCCCAGAGGCGTAGCAAGACCACGCGCCCCATAAGCAATAGAGATTGCTTCCACTATCCAATTTAGAGATGTGTTGCTTTGACACAACATCACCTCTACTGTCGCCGCCAAAGCAGACCAGCAGCTGCTCCGACTTACGCCACTGGCTGGTGCGGTGGACGTAAATACAGAGAGCCCTTATTGGACACAGCAGGTGCATTCTGTCTTGTTCCGGTGTGGGGAATGGAGGAGGGCAGAAAGCCTGCAACACCACAGGGTAAGCAGCCAATGTAGGCTCCTTAGGAATATAATCCGGTCTAGGATACAGGAAAGCCTTGGCTAATCCAGGGGCAAAGTCAAGGCAGGAAGGGGCAACAAAGAGAGCTTGTAGATCTCCTAATCACTTGAGAGATGTCAGGGCCAGCAGAAGAGCTGCTTTTAGAGTCAGAAGCTTCTCAGAGGCTGACTCTAAGGGCTCAAATGGGGTCCCTGACAGACCTTCCAGGACCACAGA
>JANDJT010000131.1:4182794-4198424 GCA_024331685.1 Stegophilus panzeri | reverse complement strand
TATATATATCTTATTGCAAGCAAAATGTCCATTGCAAATCAGGTTTATTGTCAAACTTTACAGACTTTCAGCTGTTTGCTGTGGGGCTGATGCAAAGATAAGTCTCCAAGAATGGCAAAATTTCATCACAGGATCTGCTCGTAAGTCTTGAAACTGTGGGATTTTAATCCCATTGATATGTTGTGGGGGGATTTGAAACAAGCAGTACATGCAAGAAATCTTTCAAACATCATGCGACTAAAAGAATATTGCATGGAAGAGTAGTCAGAAATCCCAGCAAGACTGGTGGACAATTATGCAAAACGCCTACAAGAAGTTCTTTCTGCTAAAGGGGACAATACTAGCTTTTGAGTCCAAGGGTGTACTTACTTTTTCCACAAAAGAATATCACATCTTTTGATATTTCCATTGAATAAATGATTGAAAAAGCTAATTTTCCCAGTGGTTTTGTCTAAGTATATCAACTTGATTAATAGGCACTGTTTCAAAGATGATCAAATGTTTGCTTGTCTAAATGTGTCAAAAAGAATTTCCATGAGTCATACTTGTTTTTTTCACATGACTGTAAGTATTAGTATAGTTAGCTGACTGGCTATTTATGCTTAAGTGATATTCTCCACTTACAGTCTAGTTGCTAATTTATTTAATTGCAAGCTAGCTTTAGAACAGAGTTTCTTTTTTATAATTTATATAGCTACATTACAGTTATATATTAATATACTGTAAGGTTATATATTAATTACTTTTTGCAGATAGGCTAAAATGACAGCTATCTCAGAAGCACATTAGTTAAACATAATTGCTAGCCAGGGAAGAGTGCCATTAAATAATATAGCCGACTCTTTCATTAAAATAGCTAAAAATAAATAAATAACTAGCTAGCTCAGTAGTTACCCAGACAGCACATACGCACACACACACGCACACGCACGCACACACACACACACACACACACACACACATACACACACACACACACACACACATAATGTGGACAAATTACATCTCAACAATGTCACATACAGCTTGTTTGCTAATTGGGGAGACATCAAAACAATTTTTCTTGTTTTTTGGAGGGTTGCTGTTTATGAATGGTTTTTTTTTTTTTGTTTTTTTTTTTGTAATTTGCTGATTTTTTTTTTGTCTGTAATCTTGCTGATTCAATTGAGACATGTGTTACCAGCTACATGATGTAGCAAAAAAGTACATTATGTCGAATACTCACAGGAGGAAGTTTGTGTGAAAGGAAATTAAGCTGAATTTGTCAAACATGTGGCGAGCGTGTAGAAATACTGATGGATTTAAATGAGGCTTACTGTCTGCGTGATGTTCTTCCTGTGTCTCTGTGGGTTTCCTTCAGGTGCTCCGGTTTTCGCCCAACTCCCTAAAAATGCTGGTGGGTGGATTGGCTACACTGAATTGCTTCTAGGTGTGAATGTGTGTGTGTGTGTGTGCGTGTGTGCGTGTGTGTGTGCGTGTGTGCATGGTACACTGCAATGGACTGAGATCCCATCCAAGCTATATTCTCGTCTCACTCCCAGTGCTCCTCTGGATCCACCTCAAACCTGACCTGGATAAAGCACTTATTGAAGATGAATGAATGAATTATATGCAAGGATTATTGATAGAAGTGGATGATCAAACATGACCTTTGCTAACATCTTACTAATTATGTAGCAAACATTTCGACATTTATGAAGCTTAAATTGTGCACGTCATGTCTATGTTCTGTATGTGTGCTAGTTAGCTAGCTCACCTCATGTAACTTGGATGAGGTCCGCAAAGGTCCCTTTTCCCTTACATAGCTAGCTAAACTGAGCTGTTCATTGAATCACATCACTCCAGGATATATCACAGTTGCCTGATTTTTGCTCCAACCCAGCAATGCAAGCAAGAACCTTCTGCTTTGATCCATTTGAGACAATCTGTAATTGGTCTAAATGAAGTAAGAAGTGTTGTAACTTTTTCCACTCCCGGATATTAAATTCACTTTTGAATTAAAATCAGTTCAAAGAGTCTCTCTCTCTGTGTCTCTCTCTCTCTCACACACACACTGCTTTAACACCGTAGCTCTGTAGCTGTAATGCTGCAATTGTATTTCCTTTAGTGCAGGATTATATATTCCCAAAGCTCAGAACATTCTCTAAATCTTACACATATATATGCATATTACCAATTCATATTATTCATATTATTCATATTATATATGCATATTACCAATGCATATTATTTAATTATTTCAGCTACAAAGTGAAAACAATGCAACACATACCAATCATCCTCTTCACTCTGACCCAACTATAAATAAAAAAAAAAAAGCAGTAATTAATGCCACCGATTCATATCCATGTGGGTTCTGACTTGCAGAATTCAATTACTTTATATCACATTTTCAAACTTCAACTTACTCTTCCGAGTGCCGTAACTTGGTTAGCTTTGAGGCGAAAGCTGAAACCAGACAACTTTGTGTGTGATTGATGCGAATGCAGCAGGCGGGCTATTAAAAAAGCGGTGGCTTTCATATCCTCGACAACGGCAATAAAAATATTCAGGGAGCCGCATCCAAGATGACTCTTTTTAAAGAGGGAGTTATTAGGGTGTTCAGAATACTGTGTAAACAGCAGACATCAGCTACGTACCTGATGACAAATAGATATAATATTGAGGTACATTTCTGTTGCCCTTTATTATTATCAGTGATCCATGTTAATGGCTGCATTATTAAAACCATAATGGAGCTGTAATTATTTAGCTATCAGATGTGATTTAAATTAAATTGCTCTGTAATGATACAGGCTTCACGGGGAGACATGAGGTCATTATTTGAAATAGCATCTCTTCCTGTAATTAAAGCCTTTAAACAACTTCTTCAACAAATAAAAAGGAACAGATGATGTACGGAAGTAGAGGAAAAGACAGTATCATATAAGGGGATGTGTACTGTATATTAATCAAATAGTAAAGAAACATTCATATTCTCTTTAACATTCTGTAGTTGGTTTGAGTGCTGGCTGTTATATATAGTTTCATGTTAAACTTTAATATAATGATATTCCATGATATTATGAGGTATATCAGTAAATACTGTACATCCTAAAATATTGAAGATATAACACTAATCTTTTGCACAGACATAATATTATTAGGTACACCTATCTAGTACCTAAAATCCATTGTAAAAATATTTCTAAACGTCTTCATGAAACTCTCCAGAGAAGACTTAAAGTAGATTTTCCTTTTCAGTTTGCAAAATATTTGTTTTATCGTTTTAAATCTCATTAGCTGATTGCTGCAAATACTTTCAAACTATTTCCTCTACAGTACTTGATATGTAGCAGTGGATTTAATTGGTCTAAAGTTGTTAAGGTGGGTGTGGCTTTGCCTTTCAAAGACCAGTGAACAATTGTATGGTGAATGTTCATCAGATATTAGTAAAATTTGAAAGAGACACAGATTGTGTCACAAAGCTGAAAACTTCAGGGTGGCCATTTTGTGTTTTAAATGATATCGGTCAATAATATAAACTATCATGAGGTTCATACAGTATATTCCTTAAGTATTCTGTAAGAATATAGTGTATAGTCTCCAGTTTGAAACAGAATGTGTAGTGGAGTGATACTGTACAAGATTCTTATTATTGAAAGCTTTTATGTAGCATTTTTTAAGTCTTGCATAAGTTTGTTTTTTAACTAGTGTTTAAAACCTTACCATCTGTGATTAATTCTCTTGTGACATGTAGCCATTTGTTTAAATAAAGAGACATGACATTTTGGAAAGAAACGAATTTTTAACCGATTATCCAACATGTTGTTGTGTGGCATGCGATCATATTTATTAGGCAATGTAGTAAATAAAGATAAGTAAGTGATAAGATACAGTGAGAATTGAGTAGTTATCGTATAGTTTATACTGTACGAATGTAACATGCATCTTATTTTATATTACTTATTTATTTTTTAGTTTTAACCATGCAGAGGGGAAATTAAACTCTCTGCGTGTTGCCACAGTGTGACTTGTGAACTGCATGTCATTCTGTCTATATTCCTCACTGACATTCTGCCATTGTGTTTTTCAGGCTATGAAACCTTACAGATTTTCCAAGTACTTTGTATCATTGCACCTTTGGCTGTTTGCTCTTTTTTTCACTCTGTATAAGAGCATCTGCCAGATACTAAATATGACTGTGCTGTAAAAGTGCACACACTGTTACTTCTTGTTCTTTTTTAAAACCTCAATGAGGTCAGATGCCATTAAATGCTTCATGAACAGTTCATGGCTCACTTGAATATGTTCCTTACCCTGAATTTAAATGAATAAAACCTCTTAACACTATCCTATGTGCAAATGAGAAATCTAATTAACATGAATGTTAATCAAATAGAAATACACATGTCAAATATAACCATGACCTGTTTATAGTGTGGAATATATAGACTGGACATAATGGCTGTAATTAAGAGGAAGTATATATATTTCTTATGTCTTTGTGTAAATATGGCATATATAGTGCAAATGCTGCTTATAAAATATCTGATTCAGCCACAGTTTATTAAAAAAAGGATATTAAACTGGGAAACTATAGGAACATCTTAAGGTACATAATTGGACTATAAGGACCACTGTTGTACCTCTGAGGGTGCATTTCCATTGTTTTTACCTTATGGAACAACAATATTTCATTTTTATATGCACCGGTGTGTCTATACAATGTCATAAACCACATAAGCGAGTCTGTTTGAGATACTGAACAACTCAACAGTGCCTTTTGCGCTGAGTTTTTAATGATTTAGACATGCAGCCTGAACAGTGCCAAACTGGTGGCAGTAAACTTCTCTATGTCAGTGTTGTAGCTCCAGTGGAAAACTAAAACAGCATCAAATATTTCTCAGTTACATCTAGGGTAAGGGCAACAATTTTCTCCCAAAATATGGCTTCACTTTTCTCATTTCCCTCAACAGTTAACCATCATGTGCTGGAAATGTAAACTGACAGCCATCATGAAAACAAGTACAAAGCCAAGTCTAAAAAAACATCTTAAAAGCTGCAAAATGAACGCAGTCACGATTGGCAGTGAAAATTGAGATCAATGTGACTATTTTTATATCACTTTATCTCAGACCGTCATGAGCAGCTGTCAGCATAACATCACTGGATGTTAGGTGAGACCTCATTGCATTAACTATATTGTTGTGTTGAGTATTCAGCAATGGCTGCCTAATAGCAGCCTCTTTGGATCATATAGCATATTTTTATTACTGTTTAGTCCACAGTGCTCTTTAACAGCAGCTGTGACAATAGTAGCTGCAAAGCACATGCTAATATTTGTTCTCATACTCATCATAATGAATGATCAATATTAACAATTGTGATAGAAATAATCTAAAGTCCCTTTCCATGCACAGCGATCCTCCTAAATGCAGAGGATCTTGCAGGTGTGTGTGAAGATAGATGGAGACAATGACCTGTAAATAATCTTTGTAATGTAAACATGGTTTATAAAATGTTATGTTCCTGATCATTAGAGAAAATGTCCTATATATAAACATCATTTTTGGTAACATCCCACATTTAGGAAAGTTTAAAATGGGTGGTGTTAACCTAAATAGGACATGAACTCAATCGCTACAGGATGAGAATAAAAACCATGGCAGTGTTTAGAGCAAATGTTTCAGGTGGGCACTAAAGTCTTGGCACTAATAAGTGGCATCTGTGACTACACCCACCCTGAACTTGGCAAATAAAGTCATTTTCTGAGCATGTTGCCAAGCTATTTTATCTTGCAGCCTGGGTCTAATACCAATAACTGTCTTTATTTCATCAGTTAATACATTTTTGTCTAATTACTGTATATTTTCCAAACCACATCTACCCACTATAGTGGGGATAGTTACAGTAACACTACATTTAATATTACTTACACACATCTCTTACATATCACACTTGAAAACTTTGTTTCCACAATATACATATAACACACACATAGTGAAACACTATGTTTGTTATATTTATAAATTAGACTTATATACTACATTTGCCTATATGTAGGATTGTGTACACACCAATACACTACCAGCAGTAGCTTGTGACCCTAGATTTTGGTGTGCCAGAATGACATTAATAATGACATAGCCTCAAATAAAATTTAGTTAAGAGTTTATCACACTGGACTTACTATAGGCTACAAATAAGTGATTTTTTAAGAGTAACTCTGTTACAGGCAGTTGAGACTTGACAACATACAGTTCTCCAGCATATAGTCTAGCAGCTCATTTTGAGAGGTTTTAGAGGTACCTTGGCTCAACTGTGTTCAATCCAGCTGGTGTGTTTCTTGTCAAGGTGCACAGAGAAGAGTTAATATTATTAACCCAGGTTGCTAGGTTTTCATCAAAATTTCCAGCCCAACTGCAAAGACCACATGCTATATGCTGCAATTACACATTTATATTAATTAAACACAATGTAAACAATGCACATTATTGAATGCATGTGCATTCATGAAATTAATATTAATAGAAAAAATGAGGTAAAGGGCACAATACCTATAAATAAGCCAAATTAAACAAGAAAATTGTACATACATTAAGTTGGAAGAGAATTTAAGAGTTAGGACTAACTACTCTATATAATATTCATAACTTAATTTTACACTATACCTTTTTTTAGTCCTAGCTGAGGTGTTTAATACTGTGTTCACACTCTTTGAGTGTCAGTGACTCACAGTTCACAGTCGGAGAAACTTGGTGAGAGTTCACACACGCTTCATCACAACAGGGGAGAAAATGGAACGACTCTAATAAGGCTCTTTTTTTGTTACTCTTTTTTCCCCTCTCTTACAAATGAGCAGTTCTGAAGTGGCTTTGCATTTTGTGTGTTTTCACTAGTCTACAACGTGATGTGAGAAACACCTGAGATAAACAAATCAAAACAAATAATTAAATGAAAAATCAGAGACAAATTGAGCACACACACACACACATCTGGTACACTTGTACACTTTAGTTTTATATTAGAATGAAAATGTAGTGTGTAAATCAAAATACAAAATAGAAAATATTGAAATATAACAAAAGGCAAAAAAGGATACTTTCAACCATATGGTTTAAATCAACCACCATTAGACACATTGCAATTAATTTAATTCATGTAGCTTTGTAACTGTCAGTAATTGCATGAAGTACTTTTACACATTTTGGTTTCTTGGTAATACAGTGCTGTGAAAAAGTTTTTTTATTTTTTTTATTTAAATATTCCTGATTTCTTCTGTTTTAGTGTATATATAATATTAATAGTTTTAGATCTACAACATAACCAAGGCAACCTGAGTAAACACACAATACAGTTATTATTTATTTATTTATTTATTGAAGCAAAAAAAAAAAAAAATAGTTATCCAACATGTCATGTCACAGCAAACTAGCAACTCCATTTCCAGAATGCACCACAAACTATACGCATGGACGACAACGACTACAAATCCTGAAGTAACACACAGACACGTCACCTTCTCCTGAGGACTAAGCAGATACACATGTTCCCAGTCACACTCACAATCACACCACACTATATAAGAGACTGTTCAGTCACTATGTCTTTGTGGAGTAATATGTGCAGTTGCTATTGTTGCTGTCATTTACCAAGCCTTGCTAATGTGTTGTTATTCTGGTTATGATTCTGATTTACCCATGACCTTGATTTGTGCCTTACCTGCTCTAACCTGTTTACCTGATCGCCTGATCTCTGTCTGTCTTTGTTTTTATTTTTGCCTTGCCCACTGGATTATATGCTCCTCAATAAAGCTCTTAACTGTTATTGTATATGTTCTCAACCTCCATTACATGACAGATTACTTCACCCACAGTATGGATGCAGCAGGAAAATGAAGATGTCATGCTAAGGTAATATAGAACACCATACTGAGAGTCAATTCACGCAAGCTTCCTCAGTGGTCTGCCATGGATCTCCCAGAGCCTTACGATGAATTTCTTGGCCACCCTGAGTATTTCCTGTATGACTGCCAATTATATCTTTGGAGCCACAAGAGGCAGTGGCTAGGGTTCATGCTGTCCCAGCTCACTGGCCAAGCCTGCCAGTGGGCTGAGCATCTGGCCAGTACAGAATCCAGTGGATTTAACAGTGTAACTCAGTTTGTGGTACTATTGATAAAGGAGTTTGGGAGTCCAGAGTACACCCACAACCTGGATGACGAGCGAGCCTGATCTGCCATTCAACACCTATTATGAGTTGGCTGACAGGGTGGCCTCCACAGCCCAGCTCCAATGCCAGGCCAACAGGGAGGCTTCCACAGCCCAGTGCCAGGTCAACAGGGTGGCCTCCACAACCCAATGCCAGGCTGACAGGGTGGCCTCCACAGCCCAACTCCAGCCTGGGACCCATCAGGTGGTCTCCCCTGCAGAACTCCTGCCGGAGGTCAACGTGGTGACCTCTGCTCCAGAGCTCCAGCCTGAGACCGAAGAGGTGGTCTCACCTGCAGAGCTCTTGCTGGAGGTCGACAAGTTCACCCCCCCCACCCCAAGCCCCGTCTAAGGCCTACGAGGCGGCCTCCCAAACCATGCATAAGATCTTTTGCATTTTAAAAAAAAACTTTATCGACTTTTTTTTTCAGAAAACTTTACAAGCCTCTGTAATGAATTCTGTACTGGCAATTATATTTATCACGTATAACAAAATGTATCACACAGATGCATACAGAAGAAAACATACATAGATTCACACTTTTACAAAAAATCATATTTTACAGATTCATATTTTTTTAAAGTGGTTTTATAGAAAAATTGTATTATGCATGGATTATGCATGGGGAGAGGGGAAAAACATGTAGATTCATAATTTGCATGTCTTCATATTTTTAGCTAAAGACAGTTAACTCTTTGCATGTCTTCATACCCATAAGTCCATGGGTACTGTTTCTGGGGTTTTTTTTCTATCCTCAGTTCTGAATCTTCTTTGGTGATTAACAGTCTGTTTAAGTACAGTATCACCAGATGTATCACATTGGTTAATAACCATTTTACATCTTGTTCCATATTTTTGTTGTAGTACAAACAATTAACCAGTAGAGTTCATGTAAATATTGTGGCACACTGTCAAAAATCCCATACATGACTGTCTTTACTGTGATGTCTATGTTTAACACTATGTTTTTAACTCTTATAGCTAAAGACAGTTAACTCTTTAACTGTCCATATTTCAATTGATCAATTGCACTCCAAAAGTAAATGTTCTAGTGTCTCATCTTGGTGGCAGTCATGTATGGGACATTGTTTAGTGGTCACGTAACAGCTCCATTTAACCACAGCTCTTACCAGGAGTCTTCTTACAGAGCTTAACCAGATTGTGTCTCACATGTTTTCTGATAGGTTTTTTGAAATATGTTTTTGATGCATTTTTTTTTACTTTCTTCACTGGTTAGTTGTATGTACTGAGGAGTTCCACCATAAAGATAACTAATTGTCATTGTAAATAGTTTTGTTGGGAGAGTTTACCTAGTCAGTATTTAATTCTCTCTATTTGGTTGTAAAATCCCTGTATGTGAGTTTGTAGTACTGTAACTAAAATGTTGTCTTGCTCTTCCTTTTTTCCCTTCCCATGTCTCTTTGTCTGTCCAAATTGCTTTTCTTTCCACTGCCTGTATGACATTTTTGCAAAACGCTATGTTTAGTTTAATTCCTATTTCGGTTGCTCCTAGTTTGTGCCCCAGATATATTTTGTGCATATTTTATTTAAGTGCATTATACAGTTATCATCTGGTGGAAAGACAGTGGTGAGGAAAAGCAATTTAGACAACACAGCTTTTAATTATCTGAACTCGTAAGATCTTTACCCACCCTCCCTCCCCTACTGTGTATCTCGTTCAGCCTGCAGAGTCGACGGAGAATGTCACTCAGCCTCCCTGCTCAGCTGAGAATGCCGCTCAGCCTCCCTGCTCAGCTGAGGAGGCCGCTCAGCCTCCCGTTGCAGCCAAGAGCTCTGCTGTGTTTCCCTGCTCAGCCTTGGACGTCACTACGCCAGGCTTCTCTACGGACGTCGCACCGTTTTCTCACACTGTTGAAGACATTGTTCTGCCTCCATGCTCTGCTGAAGTCCCTTGTCATCTCGCTACTGGACTACTGCAACTCTCTCCTGGCAGGTCTGCCTCTGAGCGTCATTCGGTCTCTGCAACTGATCCAGAATGCTGCTGCATGACTTGTTTTCAACCTTCCTAAGTTCTCCCACACCACCCCATTACTATGCTCCATCCACTGGCTTTCTGTAGCTGCCCACATCAGATTTAAAACATTGATGCTTGTACCCTGGTTCAGTACCCACTTAACTCAAAACAAAACACATTCCACACTGCACCAAGCTCCCTCCAATCCTCTAGCACTGGTCAAGTGATCCCACCAGCTCTCATGGACCACGGAAGGCTTGCATCAAGACTCTTCTCTGTTCTGTCACTTAGGTGGTGTAATGAACTTCCCCTAGAGGACCGAACAGCTGAGTCACTGACAATCTTCAAACGATGTCTAAAGACTTACCATTTCCTGAAGTACTTTTAAAAAAATGTCTTTTCTTACTATATTACCTCCCCAACAGACTTTTTAGACTGATGGTATTCTTAGTCTCTGACCTAGTGAACCAGTATCAGGATGTATTTATTGATGGAGACTTCAAAGCACTTCTGTCAGTTGCTCTGCTAAGGGCATCTGCCACATGCCCTAAATGTAAATGCTATTAGCATAAGTAATAACAGGAAATAAATACAGGAATTAAACATTCCACAGCATTAAATGTAACTATAAACAGTTTAAAACCTTGACATATCGTTGGCAATTTCTGTGGAATAAGAAGGATAAAACACTTTGGGACAAGCTGTTATTACAAAATAATCATTGGGTGGTAAAACTAACTCTGCTCTGTGTACGACTTTAGACAGGCAGGTTTTGTTGGTGCTTCATGTTCTTAACTTCCTTCTCTTTCTTTCACCTGCAAGCAGTTTTCAGTATGTGCTGCTTGTATATATTGCACAAAAATAAGCTAACAGAAATTGTAAGCCATTCATGGCTTCAAGTTCAAGGTGAATGTGTTATGTTTGTCAGCTCTGTCTCCCTGTCTGGCTCACAGTATCAGTGAAAGGACAAAAGACACACAAATAGTTTGGTGGTAGGCACACAGAGGCAAGAATCATCACACGTTACCTACCGGTTCAACCCCCCTCATCTCTGTTCACAGCAAACGCTTGACCATGCCCCTGCTGCCACACATAAATTGCACATGTTCTCTACACCTATACACTTCACTTTCTGCTTTTTGTTTTTATATTATATCCTAACATATACATGACAGTCATTTGTGTGTGTGTGTGTGTGTGTGTGTGTGTGTGTGTCAAAAAGAATTCGCGAGGCACTTATCCCCTCTCCCAACCTGCAGCATTTTTTGTGTTTTTGCTACATGTCTTGTTGTGTCAGGTTTTTCCTTCTCAAGAGGTTTTCCTCAAAATAAAGGTCAGGAAAAGCAGGCTTATGAAATGAAATGGACAGATCTTAGCCGTTGGCTCGCCTTCAGTACCACACACACACAGAGTCAGAAAATACTCTAGATTTATTTAGGGAGCACTGGGCATGTGTGTAACGTGTGATTTCCCATGTTGGTGAGCGTGACTAACCCGAGGCATGAATACTGCCTCCAGTAAAGATCCAGGACACTGCGTAGGTGTGTGTGTGTTTGTAGGAGTGTGTGTAGTGGTTACGGGGTGTGTTCAGAATATAAACAAGGGCATGTGAAATGCTACAAACCTGAATCTTCTAAATGAGGGTTAATCAGCAATTAACTTGAGTGTAGTTTAAAACTGCTAAAACATTTTATGGAATTCTAGAATCTTTGTTTTTTATAGCACATTTATAGCACATACAGAGAAATTGGCTCAAAGCAGTGCTTCAGCGGGGGATAAGAATGCAATTACTGTACAGTGCATTGATTAAAAAAATAGATAACAATTAGCAAAAAAAAAAATGTTTTTAAAGAATGGAACAGTTATTTGAAAATAATAAGAACTTGACAAAAAAATAAATCAATCCTGTAACAATAATTAAAAGGTGGAATTAAATAAACTAAAGTTACAATATGAATAAGCTTAAAGTGAGCTGTAAGCAGATGAATGCTCAGTCAGCTTATCCTTTATACCATCAACATGTATTCTTTACAGTGGAGTGAATTAACAAAACCACTGGCATTAACAAATGAACAGAAACACTGAACTAACAAAAACATTCCTATTAAATGTGTGATAAAATAGCTTACATCCCATACACACGTTACAAATTCATGACATCGATTTGCTATACAATACATGCACAAGTAATTGTCATAGATATAAAGATATGAAAAATAAAATGCAAAATAATATGTGCTGGATCAAGTGTTATTATATAAGCTGATGAATAATTAGTGTGGAAGTCCTATTGTTAAATTAAGTGAAATTTGCAGTGATTGATGTGCTAATTACATTTTTGGATGTTTATTTCAGTGCTTGGCATCTTCTCATTTATATATCATAACATAAACATTTTTCATTTTTAAATTGTCTCTAGCTTTATTTATTTATTTATTTATTTATTTATTTGTTTGTTTACATTTGACATATTACATATTACATTTGACAGCAAGTAAATTTCATTCTTCAGTCCACATTTTCAGGACTTAAAGGCAAGTGCGTGTGTTTAAAGTAGGTGGTCCAAACCCTTTTGAAAAACTACTCGAGAAAAATCTTGGAGGTGTGAACTACATGCAGGTCATTTATATTATCTCAATGGGATGTCCATAAAATTAACTTAAGCAAGCACAAAACCCGTCTCTGAAAATGAGTAACTTTCCTTACATCATTAACTTTTTGACTTAAGTTGCAAACTCTGAATACTGCCCTAAACTTGCACACTAAATTTACACATAATCTGATTCACATCTGTCAGAAAACACATTGATATGCAGTATAATACATGTAGGTGCAACCTTCTTACACTTTGATTTGGAAACGTTCTCATCAAGCAAATGCAAAATTGCAGCATATTGTTAAGGACAGTAATATTTAAGTTTTGTCAACTCATGCTACGATGCTTCAGTTTTACTGTAATTCATCATGTGTAGCTATAACGAGTTATTTTGCTGGCTTCACGATCTACCTCCTTAAAATAGAATGTGTGTATTATCTCTTTACCTTCTTACAGTGTATCAAGTCAAGGGCCACTGTGAGGGCTTTAGAGATGTGGACAAATGATTTGTGCTGCTCTGGATGTGAGCAGGAGCCAGCAACAATTTCTCCTCCATTTTGTTCTGTGTGAATGATAGACCATCTTCTGTTGACAGATACATAGTTGTGTCAAAGGGCATTATGTCAAAGGGATAGATTTGATAAACTCGAGCTTTCATGGATTTCTATACTTTTGGATTTGGTCAAACCCTGGAGAAAAAATATAGATTGAAGCGAACATAATAATACAACAACAACAACAATAACAATAATAATAAGGGCATGGTGGCTTAGTGGTTAGTACGTCTTCCTCACACCTCTGGGTTTGGGGGTTCGAATCCTGCCTCTGCCGTCTATGTATGGAGTTTGCATGTTCTCTCTGTGCTTTGGGAGTTTCCTCTGGGTACTCAGATTTCCTCCCCCAGTACAAAGACATGTGAATGTGTGTGCAGTGGGTTGGCACCCCATCTCAGGTGTCCCTCACCTTGTGCCCTGAGTTCCCCAGGACCCTGTGTAGCATAAGTGGTATGGAAAATGGATGGATAAAAAAAAAATTATAATAAACTGACTTTATATACAATAAATCCATGCTCAAATCATCATTCATTGGTTTAAAATCATTGTTAATGTCTATCATAAATTTATAGAAGTTGCAATAATAATTTTTATAACACACTTCATATAAAGAAGCTGCACTTCACAGAGTGTTCTTCATAGGAACAAATAATATAAATAAATAAATATATAAAGATAATACGTATAAACATATCACAGTGCACCAATTAAAAATAATGATATAAGAATTAGTCAAATCACTTAAAATCACTTAACACTCAATGTCTTCTATGCTGACATGCTAAATTTACATAGTTTATTTACACACACCTACAGTATATCACATATTTATTGTACATAACTTCTTTGACAAGCCACTCTACAGTGATACCATCGCTAAGACTGTGCTCAGGTTATGTACGTTGAATTTGTTACACAAGATTTGCTCAAGTAGTCATTCCTTAATTTTTAACCACCACTTTAATGCTTGTTTAGCACACATTTTCTCTGTAATTAACACCTCCTCCCACTCACTTCCTTATTCAATTTGCAGTGACAGGCTGCTGTAGCTGTTGTTTTTAATTGCCCCCATGGTGCTGCTCTACCGATGTTAATTGCATTCCGTGTGCACTGTGATGCTGTAGCAATATCCCCAAGTGTGGCCAAGCTCAAAAGAACAAAAGGAACAACAATGCAACATCACCAAGTATGAGTGTGCTTCTCCTGTTCTTATGATTAATATGCTTTAAAAGTCTTTCCACTTTGAGTTTTTATATCCCTCAGGAGGAAACAGGAATATTATGATCACAACTAGATTACACAGAATATTATTTTATACATTTACATACACCACACCATATATTTACACATTCATCATAGATGCTTGATGACAATCCTCCTTTCCCTATATTAGAAAATGTGTTTTATTGGTTGGGAGGTGGTGGTGTATCATGTGCTGTCTCCAAATCTGGTTTCAGGCCTTTGCTCTTATTAACAAGCTGTACGCTAAGGCAGTTTTCAAAACCCACAACGACGAGGTCCATCAACAACCATTCAATGTGCCTGTGTTCTGTTTGGCTGTCTGTGAGAGGTGCTAATACCTGATTGTTTTTACCATTGCGGGAGGTCAGGCATCATGATACACATACTACAACTTACATAATATAAATACAATATGTGTAAATATGAAATATTTACACATACATTATACACCGGGACACCTGTACCCCTGATTATTAATATAATTATCCAATCAACTAAACATGTGGTAATGTGTGTGAATGCTCTCATCATATCTCAAAATAGTGGAAAATGTTATCTCAGTGACTTTGTCCATGACACGGTTGCCAGACAGGCTGGTTTCCTGGAATATTTCAGAAACTGCTGATCTCTTGGGATTTTCACACTCTAGAGTTTAAATATAATGGTTGTGAAAAACAGGAAACAAAATATCCAGTGAGCAGCAGGCAGTTCTGCAGGAATGCTGTCGATAAGAGAAGTCAGAAGAGAATAGCCAGACTAGTTTGAGCTGACAAAAAGGCTACAGCAACTCAGATAATCAACCTATACAACCGTGGTGAGCAGAAAAGCATCTCAGAACACACAACACACTTACATGCTTCATTTAGATTTTACACATACACACTACATACAAAATATTGAAATGTATTGAATATTGAATACACTTTCTCTTATTCACAACTACATTAAGAACAGATCCTGAAAAAGAAACAAAAGTTATGAATTGTCATTCAATTTACTATAGATGATGTTCCTCAGTGTTACTGTTTGGCAGTTATCTTTATTTATTTATTTACTATTTTATTATATAT
>JANDJT010000131.1:4163585-4173602 GCA_024331685.1 Stegophilus panzeri | reverse complement strand
GTTGTCACATGAAAAGATATAATCAAATATTTGCAAAAATGTGAGGGGTGTACTCACTTTTGTGAGATACTGTATATGTGTATTCATTATATCTGAAGATCTCCAGATATATTTAAGAGAGCATTTGCCACTTTAGAGCAGCAGATCATTGTGAATTCTGCCAATGATTGGAGCACTCCAAATTTGAGTTAGCTTGCACAGTAGTTTCCATTTATGTGTACAATTACTGAATGTAGCCAATATGGTGCTCTGCACAATTTGTCAACTGACCAGATATTATTTGGGTGGTAAACCAGTCTCAGCACAGTAGTGACAGTAACATGGTAATGTGTGTGGAAGTGATGTACTGTAAGTGTATCAACAGTGGAATTACTACTATATTGCTGGGGATTTTAGTGAATGAGGGGCTTATGTACTAAGCAGTTTGAACCTGTTTTCAGACACAATTAGTCTGCATTCTGCACTGAAAAGCTTGTGTACTTGTGCACAACTGGCATATGAGCCTAAATTATACAAAGCAGCACACTTGAGAACACTACTGAAGAATGATCTGGAAACCTCAGAGGTGCTGCCCCAGAAAATCAACTTAAGCACGTGCATAAAACAACTCTGAATACAAGTAACTTTCCTAATGTAAATACTGATCTAACTTTTGGACTTAAGTTGTCAACTCTGTATAGGGTCCAAAGTGCATTTCTCTCATACTTACATTTTCATTTGCAGGATGATCCCACAAAAAATGGTGTAGAATGGGAAATGAAAAATTATTGATGAAGGGAAAAGGGAAAAATCGACATAGGACTTTATTATATGATGTTCCTGAGCTACAATGAGTAATGACAGCTCACAGCAATTTACAGTTGGAGTGAAGTTTTCAGGTGCAAATTGCTAAGGAAATTTCAAACGCTAGTTCATATTGTATATGTCCTATGTCATCATGTCTGAAAGTATTATGACTGAAGAACTGTCCCTAAATTTCCGGTATGGATTGATACAGAGCCATAGATATAACAAAGAAGCTTCTCCGCATTTAACCCTCTAAGTGTCAGAAATTATAAGCCATAATTTGCCTCAAAGACACACAGAGCCCCACATTCATTTTATAAACTCATTCCACAAACAGCACACTAATTGATTATATTTGAGAGAGCTAGTATTAACTGGTTAACTTGCTACTATCAACTTTGTACTGTGTTTGCAGAACAAACATACATGGCACTGGACAACCCTTAATGTTGCAGCTAAAATTCAGACTCTTGTTAAAATAAATGTATATAAGAAAGCTATTATTCTGATAAAACTTGTTCTCATAACTTTTATGTAATCCATGCTACATAGAAACATATCTTCAGATCTGGGCCAAATCCCAAGAACATATTACAGTATTGTACCATATAAGATCTAACATCCTGTAGCTTTAACAAGAAGTTTTTCATTACTGAACTTCCATTTTCACTTTAGTCCTAAGCTTTTTGATCTATTTTTGAATATTCCACAATTTCACAGAAGCCTCACACAGAGCACATTTAGCCTGTGGTACCCAAGCACAGTCTGTCTGGGGAGCTACAGATGTGGTTGATTGAAGGTTAATGCCATTGTGACATTATGTGCGCAATTTGAAGTTTGCATATTTGTGCTGCTAAGGCTTCCATTTTAGAATTCCATTGTAGAATTCTTCCAAATATGGACAAATCCCTCTGTAACCATGTGTTCAAAATTATTTTACTCTTTTTTTAGAATGTTTTCAATATTGATTATCTCTCTATAGCTATGATCCTTAGAAACAGTAACTCCCAGATACTTCGTTCTTAACTGGTATACCATGAATAAATATTGAAGGATGATCATGGATTGCCATCAATTCGCATTTGTTTACTTTCAAGTAAATACTGAAGGCTTTGGAGGAAAAAAAAGAGATAACCTCTAAAGCTTTTGGTATTTGTGCCTCATTCTTTAGGAAGAGGGTAGAATCGTCCGCCAACTGACTTATCACCAGTGGATTTCCCATGACATTCAGTTGTTGAACTTCGTCACTATTTGTAACTGGAAACACCTCTGAAACCATAATAAAAAGCAGGGGAGAGGCTGGACAACCTTGATGTATTCCTCTCTTCACATCAAACCTTTTACATGTGCCCAAATGTAATGACACTGAACTATTTATATTGCTGTATAACACCCTAATCTACTCACGAAAGCATTCTCTAAAACCAAAATGTTCCAATGTATCCAAAATAAAAGAATGTTCAACACTATTGAACGCTTTACAGAATTCTAGAAATAAAATGAAGCCAGCATCCTCAATTCTATCTCCATAATCTGATAAATCCAATACCAATCTAATGTTGTTATGAATAGTATGCCCTTTAAGGTAGCCAGATTGAGATTCACTAATAATTTCTGCCATACCCTCTTTTAATCTATTAGCAATTATATGGGCAAGTAATTTATAATCCACACTAAATTATGTTATGGGTCTTAGGTTTTCTACATATTTTTTTTTATATTTACCAAGTTTAGGAATTAGAGTTATCAAACCTTGTTTTATGGTTGGCTTTAAGATCATATTTGTAAAACATTCTCGAATGGCTAAAAACAACAGATCCTTAATATCATCCCAAATTTTTTTTAAAAAATTTGATGATAAACCATCTTGTCCTGGAGCCTTTCCTGATGAAAGTTGTTTGATGGCATTGTCCATTTCCCACAACTGAATCTTGGATTCACATACATCTGAAAAGTCTGTACTGATTGTAGGGATATGGGTTTTTATACTCTCAAAGAGGGTATTAGAATCCTCTCTAGAGTAGGAGGAGGAGTACAAATATGCATCAAATCTATAGACTTCTTCAGATATTAATTTATGGTTTGTGCATTCCATATTGTTAATCATAAGCATATTAACTGCATTTCTTTATTGTCTTCTTTTTTCCAAACCACAGAAATACACAGTATGTTTCTCTCCCTCTTCATCATATGCTCTTGATCGTATAAAAGCTCCATGAGCTCTTTTCAGGTATACTTCATCCAAATTAGATTGAAGGTTTATGAATGTAGCCTTATCAGTCTCTAACATTGGTGACTTCTTACAGCATTCATTAATTTTTTGTATCAATTAAGTTCCCGTTCCCTTAATTCTTTACTTCTTTTTTTCCCAAATTTAATCGAAATTTGTCTGACTTTATACTTAAAAAATTCCGATCTATTGCTATAACTTCCTATTGTCAAATCAAATTTAATCTCTGACATTAAATCCTTCATTGTATTACAGTAATCTTCACCTTTCAGCAAGTCAGTATTAAACTTCCAATGAACATTCCTGTTATTAATTTTTGTTTTGGGTTTCAAATTAAGCCACAATAAACAGTGATCTGTTAAAGGGGCGCTTGAAATAGAGACCTCTGAAGCATATTCTCCTATTTCAGGTGTCGATAACCATAGATCAGTTCTAGATTTGTAACTTCCATTAGGCTTTAACCATGAAAACTGAGTAACATTCGGGTTTTTGACTCTCCATAAATCAACAAGTGAAAGAGTATTGCAAAAATCAAATAAAACTGGGTTATAATGATGATTAGTAAATTTAGATGGACTCCTGTCAACCCAATCATCAGGCGTCATATTAAAATCTCCACCCAATAAAACAAAGTTGGTATTGTAAGCATTCTTGTAGTGAATAACAATTTCAGAGATTTTTCCCAACAAAAGTCTATTTTGATTGGTGTTATTGTAACCATAAATGTTTAGCAAAATAATGAGAGAACTTTCAATGTTCAAAACAGCAGCCAACCAGTGTCCATCTTCATCTGCCTTGTGTGTAACCATATTACTTGGACAATTGTTCAAACAAATGGCATCTCCTGCAGATCTATTAGATCCATGACTGAACAATATCTTGTCGTGCCACTGACTCGTCCAAAATGTGGAGTCCGAAGAGCATGAATGAGTTTCTTGTAGGAAAGTGCAGTGTGTTTTCTGACTTTTGCAAAATAAAAGAATCGCTTTGCATTTCACATAGTCCTTGAGACCCCTCGTGTTCAAAGAAATATAAAGATTTTTTTTTTCAAACAGACCATCTGCTGGTCAACTTAAGCAACAGTAACTTTGAAATAATTAACAAACTGAGAAGAAAATGGCTTTCTTTAGTTGTAAACAAAGCAGATTATATCCTCTTGAAATAATGTTTCCCCACATACCTTGTCAATTATAAGTAAAAAGAGAACTCTTATTAATTGTCTCCAGCCTGGGTGATGCAACGACCATTTATGAAGCCAAATTAATTTATGGGCCTCGGAAGTATGCCTTTTCCCCAGCTTTTTTTGCCTGGCTGATCTGTGGCCACAGGGCTTCCCTTGCCAATCTGTCCTCCTTTGTAAGATCCTCCATAAAGTTAATTCCAGTTTCTTGGCAGATTTTCAATTTCTTCGTCAGTTTCCAAAATGCATCTCTGTGAACTGGACAATAATGTAGTGTGTTCTGTTGTCAACTTTCCGGCCGACCCAATAAATGGCATCGACAATGTCATCCATTTTCTTCTCCCAGTGAGGTACTATATTACCGAGCACTTGAATCACATCGTTCCTGGTATCCTCATTTAGTTTCTCCTTCATTCCTTTTATTCTTAGATTTCATCGCCACTTATATCGGTCTTGTCCTCTTGATTTTTCTTTAAGTTCAACATTCTCCACTCTTAGGCACTCCACTTGTTTTTCCATTTCTCATATTTTCTTTTTTCAAGCTTTCACCTCTGCTGCATTGAACTCTGATGCTCTGGTTAAGCTAGCAATCATAACGCAGTTTTGCTTCAGCTGCGTGCTAAGATCTTCTAGCCTCTTTTCTTGAGTGTGAAACCTCGTAGCTAAAGTGTTAATTTCTGCAAGTATTGTGGAGTTTGATACTTCATCCTTGTTTGGTCTAGCCATCTTTTGGATATGAGCTCCTTTAGATGGAGTGGAAGTAGCCACGGTATCTTCCAAACCTCATTTATCACCGCAGGAGTTATCTGCTTTCATCGAGTCCATCTTAGCATAGTCATGCTCCTCTTCTCAGGAGAGTGAGGAAACTTTTTCAAACTTCAGCTGAGACATTCTATCATTGTTCTGTCTTCTTTTGTATCAAGAATAGAACAAAATTCAGTGGGGATAATTGTAAAAAATCATATTAAAATCATATTAAATTTAGAGGAAATAGTGTAAGAGAGCTTCTCTAGTGTGACCGCTCAGCTCGCCATCTTTTTCTGCTCCTATGTGTGTGTATTATGACTGCAATCCCGGACATACTACATCTGCCATGTTAGCACTGTCGTGACCTTCGACATCATAAACCCAAAAATCTTAAACAAGTTAACAATTTATTTGGGTATTGTTAAACAAGTTCTGTATAACCAAGGTTTAATACTTAAAAAGAGCCTACGCTGTCTTCTGCGTTTTTTTCTGAGCTTGTCTGCACCAGTCCCGTTGCATTGTGGGATTGTTTGACTCACGTAATGTGCATCGGTTACATACTGCACAATCTTGCCAGAAGCAGTATGCCATCCGGGTATTTCTCGCCTACTGTTTCTCGCATACTTAGAATTCAGAAATACTACCCCTCTGGCATACTGATTTTCACCTACTATATAGTAGGTAAGTATGCGGTTTCAGATACAAGTGCTCGTTAACATGAATATGAATCAGGTGCAGGTGGTCATGTGGCAGTGATGCAGTGGAGTGCAGTGGCTGCTGGGTAGTCCTGAGTTCCTTCCAGCATATCCATGACAACGTTCTTGACCATCAGACCAGCAGAGTGGGCAGGTGAAGACCAGATGCTTTGTTAGAAGGTCCGCTTTTTCTTTATTAAGCAATTGTTTTAAACATGTGAGAACAAGGATGAGTTCCCAGAAAACATTGTAGCACAGTTTGTTGTAGAGCAAACATCACTTGAACAGTCTTTCTCTAAAGATAATGTAAACTTTGGATGGTTTGGGGAAACTGGGCCCATGTTGCTAACAAATGTATAAACAGATTACTATTAAGTCAGCAAATTAAGCTTTGTGTTCTTATACAAATGGCAATCAAAATATTGTTGGCATTTGTTAATATTTTTCAGAACTGCAGGGTATACCAAACATAGGGGACTATGTATATCAGCACAACATCAGTTATGCCTTCATCAGTGGATGTTCATGGACGTCCACTACTCTGTCGGTCTGCAACACTTCCAGTCTTTTTGAATTTGTTAATAAATTTGGCAGTGGCATGTGTGACGTGCTAGCCATGCTTCCTGTTAAAAAAGTGTTAATTTCCCTTATGTTTGGAGACTTTTGGGACACCCTGTATTTATAGTAGAAATTGTAATTAAAGCTATAAGTGAACATTCTTCCCCTCACCTTGACCCTATCCATCCAGAACTTTACACAACACATGGAACATAAATAATCCTTATGAATTTGCCTTCACAAGACCACGTTGGAAAAGGTCACAGCAATGTGGTCCTTTATTCTAGAGCCTTGTTTTGACGTAAAAGAAGTGGGCTGCAATATACAACATTTCCAAAAAGGCTAAAGGGAAAATTTAAAGCTCTGGCTCTGCACTTCAGCTGATTTTAATGTCTCCTCTGTCTATATAAATTGCCTGTGTGTGTATAGCAAGCAAAATGGGAGTGCAATTGCACTTTTAGTATTATAGATATGTCACA
The DNA here is from genome assembly GCA_024331685.1 of Stegophilus panzeri. Classification (NCBI taxonomy): domain Eukaryota; kingdom Metazoa; phylum Chordata; class Actinopteri; order Siluriformes; family Trichomycteridae; genus Stegophilus; species Stegophilus panzeri. The sequence goes on along the minus strand of JANDJT010000131.1, from coordinate 4,166,927 downwards.
GTAAGGCCATTTCTTATTTGTAGTCCTCAAGACAAAAATGCTTTTGTATTCCAAACCCATGCACAATAAATATTTCAAAACCTCATAAAATATTGCAGAGACTAATGCACAGTTATGTGCAGAGCATGGCAAGAGTCACTGTAAACTTGCTTTCTAATAATGTTCCCCATTTCATCCAGCCTCCTGAGAGTAAGTCTAAATCACACGACTCGGACAACGTGACAGCCGCCAGTGACTGCTGAGCAATATTTCAATTATTCTTTTATGTTGGATTGTTTCATTTTAGCTTTGCATGTTGTAGTCATCAAGGCTAAACCCTTGGGAAATTACACATATTGCTCTTTTCTTATGCCAAATAAAACAACCTAAGAAATTAGGGGGAAAAACTCTAGGGTGCTAATTATGTAAAGTGTAGATGTCTGACAACAACGGATTTCTTAATGAGCGCCTCAGAGAACAAAGGGAATTTAAGTGGCTTTTAATAAGGACAGAGACCACCAGCAAGGCAAAATACCATCTAAAGGAATTATAGAATAAATATGACTGTGTATATGTGTGTGCATTTGCTACATATGTTCAGACTCTGATCATATTATTGGACATAAAATTTATCTTAAAAAGTCAATTTTTCTAATTTATGTCTGAATGTGTTAAACTGAGAGATGTGTTTTTATTTTAAAACAACAGTTTGGCCTAAAATAAAATGTTCAGAATGTTCTCCTTATCAACCAAAACATATTTATTGTGTGAAGGCAGGCCCTTTTTGCTTTGCAGATGAGCTATGAGGCTAATATACCTAACAAGTAAGGACATGTTTAAAGCTTCCAGCTTAGCATCATGCAAAGTGTATTTTGAAATCATAAGAAATAAAAATCCTGATTTCAAGATAATGGTACAGAAAATGTATAATCATATATTAATTCACACCAATAGCATGTTAGTGCTGATACACAATATGGCCAAAAATTTGTGAACACCTGACCATCACACCCATATGTGCCTAAAAGTTCCATTCCAGCTTTAAAATCTGTTTGTGCCACCTTTAACAGCAATAACTGAAACCAAATGCTTCTGATAACTGGAGATCAAACTTTTGCTTACTTCTAGGACTAAGACTAACTCCTATGCTTTGGATCATTGTCTTGCTGCATAATCCAGTTGCACTTGAATTTAAAATTTTGGAATGTCAGCCACTTCTGGGAAGGTTCACTACTGTGCAGAGTTTTTCTTTTTTTTCCATTTGTAGATAATGGCTCTCAATGTGGTTCTTTGGAGTCCCAGACCCTTTGAAATAGCTTTGTAACCCTTCCCAGACTGATGTATTTCAATCACCTTCTTCCTCATCATTTCTGGAATTTCTTTCAACTTTGGCATAATGTGTTAGTAGGGAAGACATTCTAACCAAATTCATGCTGTTAAAAAAGTTCTATGTAAGTATCAATTTAATTGAACAGGGTTTGCAGTAATCAGGCCTGGTTACGTCTATTCCAGTAGAACGCAATTATGAATGCAGTTTCATAGATGTGAGGAATTAGTAAATACGGGGGTAAATACATTTTCACACAGGCCCAGTTGGTATTGGATAACTTTTTTGGTTCAATAAGTAACAGTATAATTTAAAAACAAAACTATATTTTTTTATTTACTCATTTTGCCTTTATTTTATCTTGTATTTTGTTTAAATTTCTGAAACAACTTAGTATGAGGTATACAAAAAACAGAAGAAATCATGGCAAATACTTTTTCACATCACTGTAGCTGCTGTTATAGACAATTAATCAACACTCATGTCCGATCAAATTCAAGAATTCAACAGCTGGGTTTCATGCTGCAGCATGAGTCAATATTTGTAACGGAGAATCAGGTTTACATCAGCTGTACTCCAAGAGGTTTTACATTACTAATTTACACAGCTTCTAAGGTGGAATTACAGGTTAAAACCAGCTTTAAATTTGATGCCATTCTGATGCAAAAGTAGCCCTATCAGCCCTGGACTTTCCAATTAATAAGTGTTGTATGTGGAAAGTGCCATTCTACTTCACTACACACCAGTTATCAGTGACAACTGTTCCCATGTGGATGGTTTCATGTGTTGTCTACATAGGAGCTTTTGACACACAACCAGACTGTTAAAAGAAACAAAATGAAATTCCAGCAAAGACAAAGTGTACGCTTCTTATAATGTGTTCAAGTAAATTCATGCAAACATTTCTAAGAATCTACTTTTCACACAAGCTGCCTATAATATAATTTGTAATGATTTTTTTTAAAAATAAAAATATTTTAAAAAAATAGGAAAGAATATAAAATAAAAGCATTGTCACTACTGTTCTCAGCCTGTTGGACCCCACTGTGTGTGTATATATAAATATATCCTGAAATTCATGTGGATGTTACATTGACACGTACCACTTACCTAAACATTGTTGCAGACCAAGTATACCCCTCATGGCAGCAGTAGTCCCTAATGGCAGTGGTCTCTTTCAGCAAGATAATGCACCCTACCACACTGCAAAAATTGTTCAGGAATGCTTTGAGGAACATGACAAAGAGTTCAAGGTTATGACTTGGCCTCCAAATTCCCCAGATCTCAATCTGATCAAGAATCTGTTGGATGTGCTGGACAAACAAGTCAGATCCATGAAGGCCCCACTTCGCAAGACCTACTGCTAACGTCTTGGTGCCAGTTATTACAGTACACCTTCAGAGGTCTTGTAGAGTCCATGCCTCGATGGGTCAGAGTTGTTTTGGCAATTGGGACATACACAGTATTACAAAGGCTCTGGGACTCCAAAAAACAACAGTGAGATCCATTATCTCCAAATGGAAAAATTTGGCACAGTAGTGAACCTTCCCAGAAGTGGCCGACCTTTCAAAATTCCTTCAAGAGCACAGCAACTACTTATCTAGAAAGTCACAAAAGAGTGAAGGACAACATATAAGGAACTACAAGCCTCTCTTGCATCAATAAAATTCACTGTTTATGACTCCATTATAATAAAGAAACTGGGAGAGTGGCAATGTGAAAACCACTATAAACCCAGAAGAGCATTAAGGCTCATCTGAATTTTGCCAAAACACACCTTGATGAAACACCTTAATCACATTATTAATGTCGTGTGACAGTTTTCACCGCATTTTGCGACAGGACACAATCACACACGGCAGTGTTCAACCGTTTTACGGCAAACAAGAGAGCACGGCTGCGTCTGAAACAGTGTACTTACCTACTATATAGTGGGTGAAATACATGTATATAGTAGGTGAAATACATGTATCTCGGCTACTATATAGTAGGTAAGTATGCGGTTTGGGACGCAGCCCACGGCTTCAAGCAGTCGT
>JANDJT010000131.1:4152104-4163485 GCA_024331685.1 Stegophilus panzeri | reverse complement strand
TGTAAACACCTTAATCACAATATTGTCTTACTCAGAATAAGGTCAATAATTAGATTACTGCTGTCCATGTAAACGTAATCAATGATCCAAAGCATAGGAGTAAGTCCACCTCAGAATGGCTAAAAAAGCACAATTAAAGTTTTGTAGTGGCCTAGTCATAGTCCTGACTTGAACCAATTGAGATGCTGTGGCAGGACCTTAAATAGGCAGATCTTGCTTGAAAACCTACAATGTGGATGAAATAAAGCAGTTCTTGAAAGAAGGGTGGGCCAAATTTCCACCACAGTGTTGTGAAAGACTGACCTCCAGTTATCGGAAGCATTTTGTTGCCGTTATTGCTGTTAAATGTGGCACAAACATATTTTAAGTTTAAGGGGACAATTAATTTTTCACATCGGTGATACAGATGTGGCCACTGGAAATTACAATTGGCCAGATTGGCCAATTAGATAGATTGGCCATGGTCAATACAAAAGGGATCCTGCGATTTCCTGCAGTATCACGCGCATGCTGCAAGCACAGGAAAGACAAGACCTGTAGCGGGCAGTCATGTTTCATTTGAACCAACATGGCTTGCTAGTAGATACAGTAATTCTGCCAGGAAATATATTGTATACCGATATTCTTTTTCCAACCAAACAGTGCTGTTTCTTGTACTGAAGCCCATGATCTGCTTGTGCTTGGCCTACAGATCTGTGAACCTCTCTCAAAACCATTTTGCAACAAGCAACAGAGCACATTAAATGTGGTTGAGCCTACACTGAAAAAATGGAATTGTGGTTGGTTAAATTTAAATTTATGGTTTACATAACCATATTAAATTTTTCATCAAAACATGATTGCATTGTTTATTATAAACCTAATTTAAACAAGTTTCTAATTACAAGATTGAATTTTGCAAAGTACATCGGTTCGACGTGTTTGAATTGAGTTAACATAATTTGCTTTCATACTATCAGGTATAGGTGTGCATTTGTGTCATGTGCAGATGCATGTTGTAATATTGCATTTATGTAGTGTATGAATATGATTAATCTCTTACAGTATGCATTTGGGTGAGTTAATTAACCCGCTAGTAAAGTGCTTTAGTTTACTGGTTTTCATTCACTCAGCTCATGCAGCTCAAGCAGATCATTCCTGCTGATATCTATATTGCTACTTTCCACCCCCACATCTTTATCCCCACCACTTATCAAAACAAAATGATGCCCATGTATTGCCTAAGCAAATAAATTACTGATCACTTTTCAATATAATCAAGCTTTTATTTAAAATAATTTGTAAAGTGTATATAGTAATTAGTATCAGAATTATTTTAATTATTTTAATTTAGTTCCATGTATTTAAAGGATGGACCAAAGTCAGTTGTTTGTTTTGGAGAAGTTAGATAAGTCGATCTCTTTCCAACTTCCATTCACGGTGTGTGAGGTGGAATTGCCGACCAACCGATTTTTTTCCAGTTTCACTCGCCCTGAACTGGGGGCTTTATTTCCCACAGTTGCAACTTTAATTCTCGCAATTGTGAGTTTAGGCTGTATCTTACAACTGTGGCCTTATGTATTTATTATTACTTACATGACTTTATAAGTCACATTTTTTGTCATTGTGTCCATCTTTGCAACAGACCTCATAGAGCAACTGTTCAGACGTGTCATGCTGTAATCACGCACTAATTTAGTCACAAACTCTAAACACCTGTTTAGTTCCTTGTCTTATGTATGATACTGCATCATTTATTTCCATTTTGCACATTGACACCTCCTTTTCTGCCTTAACTGCCCATCAAAATAATTTCTGCCAAATCTTCTTTCCTTTACAAAAAAAAACAAAAAAAAAAAACAACCTGCAAGACAGCAATCTGGAATTCTATTATTGCCTCCTTAAGATTAATTTCTTTGTTGTATTCCTCATTCCACTTTTGATAAAAGTGTCTGCTATTTGAATGAACATCTTAAAGGTCTTTTTCCCAATAACAAAAAATATATATATTTTTTTATTTCTTTTGACAAAATTAACTTTATAATGATGTGTAAACTAATAATGAACAATGTAACACCTCTAGACACACATCTAACACAAGGCTGTTTTACTATTAACCACATTCATGCCAGAGATACTTTTGTTTGTTTGTTTGTTTGTTTGTTTGTTACTCTTCGGCTAACCAAAACCCACCCATATCTCAGCCGACTATTTTCTTATTCTGGCTAACCAAACTCAACCAGGACTCAGCCAAACAGATGCCTTTTGCTTTTTTTTTTTTTTTTTTTTTGGTTGGCCAGACTCATGCCAGAGCTCAGTTTAATGCTGTTTGACACAAGACTGTGAAAAACACAATGTCAGAATCAAGCCAGAAGTGCCGAATGTAAGCCAGATTTGGCCCAGACCCTGTTGATATCTGGGATTGTGTGTTTGAATCTGAATAATCTCTGATAGGATATGTTTGGGTGACTTAATTAACCCGCTTGTAAAGTGCTTTAGTTTACTGGTTTTCATTCACTCATCTATATTAGGCTACTTCTTTATTAAAAGTCAATCCCCAAAATTATTGACTATGAGTGCATTATTTGAAGCAATCACATTCTTTCTAGATTTTTCTTCATGAAACATTGTTTGTACATTGTTAATTGTTAATCTTTGTTTTTTGTCAAAGACTGGTGTTGGATAACTTTTTTTTTTCCTCAACTTTTTGCTTCAATAAATAAATAAATAAATACATAGATAAAACGGTATTGTGTGTTTACTCAGGTTGCCTTGGTTTTATGTTGTATTTTGTTTGAGGATCTACAACTATTTAGTATGAGATAAACTATCGTTGTTGTTCTATGTAAAAAGAAAACCGTTGTCAGAATAACTTACAGTATACATAAAAAAGTATGTACATATCTCACATGTGAAATGACTATAACTGCCCATTGACATAGATTTGAACAAGAAAGCACTAATGGAAAAAAAGAGAAGAAAAGTGGTATATTTGATTGTTACCCTTATAGTATACGGTATTCAGATATATTTTGATAATAATATCTTTAAAACATTCTTTCAAATAAAACATTGAAAGACTTGCATTTCCAAAAAATACAACTAACTAGATCTCTATAGACACGCTATATAGAATTGTGTGGAACAGACAAGCTGGACAGCTGGATTACTATATGAAAAAAATATATCTATTACATAGAACTGAACTGTCAAATTCCTTGTAAAAGGATATGCCATTGATGTCCAGTGCATAGTTTTAAAAGGTAAAATCTCTTGAATTAATTAGTTTTCCTTTAGACTTTATTTTACCTCATATCAGCTTTTCCCTCTTGCAGACAGCAACATGAAAACTGTGTAATTAAAACAGTTCTGCAATCTGAAGTGAGAGACTTCGCCAATATGTTGTTTTTATTTATTTTTTTACTACAACCAAGAGCGTGTCTGGGCAAGACATTAGAAAACACTATGACATCAGAAGACACTGTGTGGTTATTATGATCTCATCTAGGGGTTAAGAATGCAATAAGGGTTTTGGTGTTGTTAGAATGGATTTCAGCTCTAGTCGACAGATCAAAGACAGACACTATAAATATAATAACCCTTATATTTATTCAACAGGTAGTGGTTACTAGAACCATGACTTCAGGGTGGCCAATGGCCAAAACAAAAACAAAAAATAGCTAGAAAAAACATACTAAATTTAACCTAACATAATACAAATAAAAATACAAAAGAACTTCCCTAACTTCCTATCCTAAACAATACACAAACAATCATCTGGAATAAATGGCAGGTCACTCCTATGCTCCAAACATCTTTAACAAGAACCATAACAAGGAATAACCTCCACCATGAAATTAACTATCAAACAAATGTTTTATATACCACTAGGATTTGATCTGCTGACGAGAGGAGCTCTGCAAACTTGGATGACACTGGAATGATCTCCCCGACTAGCGGTAACCTGGCTCGTTTATTGGGAAATACCATCACATCAGCCAGTCGCATTCTCCCATCCCTCATGGGTCACCGGAAATCCTGTACAAGACACACACGAGAGAGGACAGGAAAAATACAAACACTGCATGGCAAGCAATACCACAGATGACCACGGGTCGTAACAGTGGTTATATTTTATTTTGTTACATTCAAGGTATTAATCACACCTCGATCTTTATTAAAGCAGAGAGAACAATTATACCGTCTGATCCAGCCATCTGAATGCATTAACAATGACTGCTTTTATTCTATCAGTTATCAGAAATGAATACAAATTTAAGTTATATACCTGAATTATCTCTCTTCAGCAATTTAAGTGCAAAAGAATGCACTATTATTTAAAAGCAGTAAGAATAATGACATACAGTAGATCAGCACATTAATTGAGTCAATGTGTGTCTGAAATAAGAAAGAATCAACCTTGATACATTCCTGCCTATGTTATCTCATGAGTCACTATCTTATGCATAGCTACAAAAGGAGTCATTTGTCATAACATGCTTAACATAACATGAACATGTCATAACAAGACAATAAAGCAAATTATTCAGTGAATACATTGCATTTGTCATCAGAATTTTATTTTTTTTTTTAGTTTACATCCAATATTATGTTAAAGCAATTACAAAAAAAATACTCACGTGTATGAAATCTTCTCCCTCAAACCACTGTGGTGGAAATTTCTGATGCCGTTTATTCTCCAAAACAGCTGCTAAACTTGATGTGATGTACAGAATTATGGAATACAAACATAGTACAAGGAAATAATACCTAGAAAGCAGCATTATTGACAAATTTAAAATTTGAAAGGTTGACGTGGTTGATTGTTTTTCTATGTAATTCGAACAAACTCACACAAAATGTTAGAAATGCTCCACCATTCACCCTAACCTTAACCTTCATACATTTTTATACAACCTAAGCTGAGTGAATTTAATTTTTTTTTTTTGATGAATTTGCAAGTGTGAAGCCATGTTGAGCTTTATATTCTAACTTTTGATTCTGATATACTGTAACTGGAAATTTACTGGAAATTCTGCCCAGTCAATGTCATGTGTTACACATTAACAGCAACAGCAGTTAACACAGAGTGCTAGAAACATATTATGATTTCTCAAACTGCTTAAAGATTTTTCTTCATTTTCAATAATATATTCATGAATAGTACTTCAAAATAAAAATAATAAAATGTAGTAGTGATGGAAAAATAACAGGTCTCCACAGTGTTCCCATCCCTAAATGTACTGTATCTTCAGATAAAATGTCAGAAAAAAAGCATTTCACCATTTCTTATTCAAATTCTATCAAGAACTGTTTGATTTACATATTTTAAAAGGAAGGTAACCCCACTGGGAGGGACAGACTGACATCTCCTCCCCAGAGGCAAAAGGCTTCTTCAGAACTTCTCTTAATGATATGTGCTACCTCCTGAACAGATCCACCCTGCCATGCCCCATCGACTTAACACAGTTCTGAAAATCACCTGGCTGAGACTGAATTTCTCCTGCTTTAGAATAAGTCTTTCTGCTTGACATTTTCACAAGTGTAACTTCAGCATGTCAGTCTTGAAGTCTTTGCCATGTATTTCACTATAGATGCGTCAGCCATGGCTGTCAGATGGTACCACTAAGATTTAAAGAAGGCACAACAGGGTCCAAAAGTTAAAAAAAAAATCAGTTTCAAAAACCTAGCAATATATTTTACTATATCCCATTCTCAACATTTCTTAATTATTGTGATGCAGTAAATTTCACGGAACTAGTACCACTTTTAAAGCAATATCATAGTGTTAATTTTTGTGGTCACTTACCTGAAAGGTTAAAGATCAATATTAATCCTTATCCCAAATTGTAGTCACATATCCATGAAGTCTTTCGTGTCTTTATTATTATTATTATTATTAGTAGTAGTAGTAGTAGTAGTAGTAGTAGTAGTGACGAGGGGTGTCTATTTCATCTAAACTCCTTTCCTTAGTTACATACCCAAATTGTTTTACATTTGACTTTGTAAAACCATCCGTTGTGACAAATTCCCTCCAAAGCATCATTGCATGTCCCTTTGGTTTTGCTTCCTGGTCCTGTCACCACTCCTGTCTTGTTAGTCTGTTACCTTATGTGTGCACCAGGGGTGGATTTAGTGGTTTGGGGGCCCTAGACAAAATGTAGGAATGGGGCCCTATTCAATTGCAGATATTTACCTCTATTATCCTTGAGCTTCCTTTTTCTCATGTGATGCTTGCTGCTGCACTGCAGTGTCCCCTGGTTGTGCCCAGTTTCTAAAAAGGAGTGAATGAGAATGTTTAACAACATGTTACGTTAAGAACACAATCTGGCTACCATAAACTACAATACCTACAAATACAGTACCTTTTTTTGTCTCCTTCTTTCCATCAACTTGAACTTGACCAAACTATTTACAAGGTATCTAAACTACCTACAGCCTGACCCTGCGATCAGCACTGTGTATTGGTGACCAGTGAGTGCTCATGATACCTTCTGCTGAGCTGGTGGAAGCAGTCCCATTCTCTGGGTGCAAGGCAGCAATCAGATCGCTCGGAAATAGGAGGTTACTTTCGGGAGTGTAGAAATGAACTTTTTAGATTCCATTTTCCCATTTACTCTTTTTCTCTGTGCGTGCTTGTAATAGAATATCCCATTATAGCATGAGGCGGGTTTTAGGGAGGGGGCTTGCATTGACACTGCTAAAATAACCGCAATATTAATAATTTCAGTGTTTTTCAGCATACGTTATTTAGCATATATAACATTTTTAAGAGGCCATTGTCTTCTGGGGAACCAAGGCAGTTGCCTACCTTTGCCTAGTGCTAAGTACACCCCTGGTGTGCACCTGTTCTTAGTCTAACCTTTGATTTGTTCGTATTTTTATACCCTCTTGTCAAAAAGTCTTGTATAGTTTACTTTCAATTTTCTTAAGTCATATTTCCTTTCCTGCATATGCCTGTTCTTTGATTTGTGGCTGCCTTTTTGTTCTGAGTACGGATTCCTATTGTGAACTTGCCTTTGCGTTTATTGACCCCTGCTGTTAATTATGACAGTGTATCATGCTTTCATGAACTTGCATCCTGCATCCTGCACATTCATCCTCAGTAAATGTTGTAATATTTTTAAATAAATATTTATTTTAAATAGTAATGATATTCTTATTTATTGTCAAACTATATTATCATCTGTATATTATCATTCTAGCTTTCTGCTATAATTTTGCCTTAAATAATGTTTACAAGTTAGCCCTAAGGTAAAAATTATTTCTGTTGTCCATGATGCCCATTACATTACAGTGTTCAGCTTCATAGTAAAGTTTTGTTCATTTTTATAATTGCAGTAGGTTACACTGTGTCCTAAACCACTTTGATGAATCTGTTTGACATATATTGAAGAACTGGACTAGTGGACTAGTCTCTTATTTTCATTAGGAGGCAGTTGTTTTATATTTATAAATTATATATATCTATGACTTCAACAACGAAACCCATTATGGCAGATTATCAGAAAGGTATGGGATGCCTTATATTGGGTACATCCTTGAAGTTACACAGTTACAGTTCTAAATCATTTTGCTCCATACTATGAAACCAATTCCCTACTATCTTATTGCTTTATCCAATCCATCTATCCTTATTTTGCAATACAGATAGTCATTAAGTCTGGAGTGCAATGACTTGTTGTGTCTCACGTTACTCAAAACAGCCTTGTTTTTTCTCTCCCAAATAACCTAGGGCTTGGATTCCTACAAATTTTCAGTTTGGATTGATTTTTAGTACCCCTAGAAGCCAATTTGAGCTTGTTGCATGTTTGTAGTCAACTGATTTGATCCACCAGGGAGAGCTGTTAGTGAGAAAGGGCCAGTAGGGAAGGAGATAAGGATTACATTTCATATTAAAACAACTGGTAATGGATGTGAAACTCCAGCAACCCAAGGCTGATTGGAGCAGAGAGAGGCCTGCTGTTTTTGTGCCTTGTACATTATTTAATTAGTACTGTGATGGAACACCTGGGAAACCTCAAGAATCTCTCTCTCTCTCTCTCTCTCTCTCTCTCTCTCTCTCACACACACACACACACACACACACACACACACACACACACACACACACTAAAAGACAGATTCATACACCTTGAAAATGGTTATAAATTTTGCATTACCAAACAGAGGCATCCCCATCCTCGTTCTGCACTAATATTTAAGGAGAACATGGTAAATGTTTAACCAGTGTTCTTGCCTCAGTTGAACTGACAGATGGACACAGTGGAAATGTATTACAGGTCTGTGCAATATTTCACCACAAAAACATAATTAGGCATTGCGTATTTTGAACAGAAATGTACATGTTTGGTTAAAGAAAATTACAACATATAGCATCCATGCCTTCTCACTAATTTACAGAAAAGAGTGCAGGCTATTAGCCAGCTTCTGAAAAGGCTAGTGTTATGCATATCTCTGTACACTGTCCCAAAACCCATTGTTTTTATTGTTACTTATGGCTCCAACCAGAGCTATCATGGCTCCAGGAAATATTTCCATTCCAGAATTTACTCCAGTCTGGATTTTGCATTACTTTAAGTAACCAACATTCTATCTATTCCATTAGTTCCACTACAAATACTGCACTTTCCTGCAGTTCCACTACAAATACTGCACTACCACTTGCCTGCTTTCACTGTGAGGTTTTCCTATCTTCCTTCTGTGCAACTCCAAATGTTGGTTTTGTTTAGTTTTTCTGGTTTTGATCCCATTTTCTTGCTCCTGATTTCATTTTCCCTGCATAGATAGCCCTGTCTACATGATCTATGTGATCTATGCCTGTTTGTTTACTAAAGTTGTGCCTGATCATTTGTATCTGTTTATAAAATGTTTGTAACTGCATCCAACAGCTTCCACTTCCACTGTCACCATCATGGATGCAGTGAGAAACAGAGAGTCAGCTCACTCTTGCCAATCAAAGCTGTCATTGAGCAAGAAATATTGCTGAGTGAACATCAGCGAGCGCTGGTCCAACTCAGCTCAACAATGGAAGAAAACCTAAAACATCTCCAACCGCTCACCTGTTCTCTTCTGCCAAATCCTTCTCTTTAAGCTTAATCTATGATTGAATCTTCTCCCACCACGTTGCTTGTATTTGTTTGGCTTTTCTGGAAAAATATGGTGGCTCCTCATCAAACTGTCAGTGCTCATTATACTTTGTGCATCAACCTACTGCTCAGATAACACAAAAATTGCCATGCTACTGTAACAGATATAGGAAAAATAGGAAATAAAATTTATTTTTTTATTTGTGTTATTTTATGGCATGTGTTGCTCTGTAAAGTGTATTAATTTAGCCAAAATCCTTCGCGGTTATTTAATAGTTTGCTGTTCTTGGTGTTGGGAGTACTTTATTTGTGTTATAGCGCTCTTTGTTAATTGGTAGCAGATGTATTAGGTCATTTCCGGTTTCTCGTCAGTCGGCATTGAGTTTGACTGAAAGAGGTATGTACTTAAGCCAGCATGATTATAAAGTTTGAATTTTAAGCTTTAAAAGTCGTTTCAAGTGCACAACCCTGTTTAATCATTTATAGTATTATTAGGATAGACGGACTGTGTCGTTTTTGCTGTGTATTTTACTTGTAAAATGAGTTTGTGAAAGATGAGCAAATCATCACGTTTTTGTCGCGTGTGTGCTAGCTGTCGCCATTTTATCTTCTTATCGAGGTACACGTTTATGTTATTTTCTCATATTAGGTTTGTTGAGAAGATAAATCCTGTATGACGACATGTTGTTCTCTTTGAACTCTGAATAGGTATGTGCATGTGTTTTGTACTCCCATTACCATGTTCAGTAAATGTATTATTTTAGTCAAGTTTACTGTATTAGGTTGTTGTGGTATAGGACCTTTTTCATGACTGCTGTGGGCGCTTGTGTATTCCTTTCCTTCATAGAATGTATATATATTTTTTTGTTATGCGCCAGGTGATAAATGTGCATCAATATAATCATTATTTGTGTTAGTATGTATTAAGTTAAAAAGCTAATTGTTATTAATAATATAATTGTATGTCATAGAGCACAATGTAATGACACAATGTAATAATCTTTTCTATTTTATTAACATGTTTTGAGTTAGTCTCACGTTGACAGTGAGTCGCGTTGAGTTTGACTGAGAGAGGTTTGTTGAGAAGATAAATCCTGTATGACGACGTTTTGCTCTCTTTGAACTCTAAATAGACATTGAGCTTGTCTGCGGGACGAATAAACCTGAGTTCAACAAGATACGCCGGTGTCCAGTGTCTATTGTGCACCAGAACACAATGCAGTGTAGCCGGGCTAGGCAGATCGGACCGGTTACATTGGTGCCGTGACCCGGATTTCTCCGCTTCAGATCATCGCCAGTGTGATTGCCAGTGTTGCTGTAACAAGTACTAAAACATGTCAGAGATATTAACGTAACAAGTACAAATACTGTATATACTGTAAATATTGAGTGCTGTTAGTATTTTTATTGCCTTTTTTATGTGAGTGTAAAGTATCCGTTTTCCTACTTATTAGTTTTAGTTAAGGGGTAACAAAACGAATGAAGATGACTGATGGTAAAGGTGTAAGGTCACCATTTGGCCTTGATGGGGGTGCAGTAAGTTTTGGACGGGGTAGGTTTTTGGGAAAGGTAGATTCAACTCCAGTTAGGGGGGCTAGTACAATAGGCCAGCCTGTGTTCTCTTCCACTCACATCTACATGGATGTACCTTTTCCTAGGCAGTGCACACCTAAACCAGAAATGAGTTCCCCAGATATAGAGAACCTTATAACTCAGTTAGCCCACCAGATTGGAGAGAGTATTGCAAGCCAGAAGCAGAAAACTGTAGGTAACCAAACGGACCAAACTACTCATACACCTAGTTTGAACATTGGCAAGGGTAACTCTGCATTAAACATGACTGGGGTGACTTGCCTGTGATGCAGACAGATGTCAAAGAGCCACCACACTTCAGAGGTCATGGAACTGACAAACATACAGTACATGAATGGGAGGAAATCATGGATGGCTAACTGAAGAAGAGGGGTATACCACCTCAAGAGCACTCCCAAGAAATTATGTCAAGGTTGATGGGAAAGGCTAGAGATGTCGTCAACGTCACCTTGCACAGCATTCCATCTTTAAAGCCTGCTGAAGACCCCAAGTTTGTTTATGATATACTGAAACAACATTTCAGTGAGCTGACATATTCCACGATGCCTCTGGCCGATTTTTACAACACTCTCCCTCAAGTAGGAGAAAGCCCAGTGGACAATTGGATCCACTTGAATAAAACTGTGGATGTGGCAGATGAGTTCTTGAGGAGGCAGGGACGGAACATTGAAGATCCCTCTCACGAGGTTACGATGATGTTCGTGAAGCATTGCCCTGACC
>JANDJT010000131.1:4126458-4143356 GCA_024331685.1 Stegophilus panzeri | reverse complement strand
AATTAATAAGGTAATATTTCTGTATAAAAAAATTGTATTCAGTGAGAATGCAATGGTGGAATTGAGAATGGTGGTTCATGGAGTAGTCTCTGGGGAGTTTCTAATAGATGGATTGGCTACACTAAATTGCCCCTAGATGTTAAAGCGTGTGTGCATGGTGTCCTGTGATGGACTGGGTGTATTCCCACCTCACTCTGAGTGATGCCAGGATAGACTCCGGATCTACCACAACACCGGATAAAATAAATACTGAAGATGAATGAATAAATGAATGCTTGATTGTACTTGTAACGTTTAAATAAAGATTTTTTTTTTCATGCAAATGTAATTGAGTAAGAATATTATACTATGATATACTATGTTCTAGTTATCATAGTTATACTGTGCTGTTTGATTAATTTTCTGTTATTCTTACAAATAATTGGTAAATATTCCATAATACAATAGTATAGTAGTAAAGTACAATGTAAACTAGCATATAATTTTGATGTCTCAGTCAGAGTCATGATGACAGAATTACACACTCTTGATTTCTCTCAGCAGGTATATAAGGGAGCCACCTGGGATGTTTCAAACTGCAAAAAGTGCTCACATGCTGAGCACTTGTTGGCTGGTTTTTTTTTTCTCAGTTCTTAATTAAAACTTATTGCTCACTTCCTAGTTTCTTAGTTTGTTATGTTTAATATTTTGCATAATATTTTGCACATGCTAATGCTAGTTATAGCAAAGTCTCACTACAATCAAGATTTCAGCTGGTTGAGGTGGCCGAATATAGATCAGATTCCGATTAGAGAATCAGGAGTGGAGAAGAGATTCTTGATAATGAAGCATTTATTTACAGCATTTAATATACATCCAAGGTATGCAGCTTTGATATTGTATGATCTACAGAAGCAACTAAAGAGAAATAATGTAAAATAAATATTCATCTGACATGTATGACTTGTTGCACTAATTACACTCAAATCAGTAAACATAGTACAAGAAATATATTCAACATAAATATCAGTATTAATAATCACAATGGAGTTAACGAAAATACTGTAGTACACTGAAATAATACACTGCTGTAAGCAATTGTATAAACAAACTCTCCCGCCATATCGGAACAAAACACTAGGACGGCTAGTGATGCCTTAGCAGATTAGTTCAGAAAATTACGACAGAAATAAACGGTAAAACTGAACAATATAAACATTGGAAATTACCAAATCACCTGCCCGACAAGTACTAACAAGATAAACGTATATACGTACTTAAACGTATTGCATGGATGCATTACACAGAGCTTAACCAGCAGCACAAGTAAGAATTAACAGTCATCTTATTCCGATGTGCATCGCTAATAAGGGAACGTGCAGGAAACAATAACCAAACATTAGTTCCTAGGACAGGCTTTCTGACACAGCTGCCCCCAATTATCTATCAGGATAATTGAACACTCTAAGAAAGTCTGTCTGAAATGTCTGTCATCATCCTCAAGGTGAGGAAGTGGGATCAGCCGGACAACTGGACGGGTATAGGTTTTGTCCTTGACTCTAGCGATACAAATTCTACCATCCGCCCCAGCCAGGGTCTCCATCACTGTTCCAACAAGCCAGAGCACCCGTGGCAGCTGGGGATTGACAATAAGCACTACTTGACCTACTGTCAGTTCTTTGACATCAATCTTCCACTTATGACGACCCTGAAAGCCTGGGAGGTAATGGCGAATGAAGGCAGTCCAGAAACAGTCAGCCAACACCTGACTATGTCTCCACCTCTGTCTTCCGAACAAGTTGTTAGAGTCATACAGGGCCAATAAGAAGTAGGTTTGGTATCACTGGATCAAAGTCTGTGACATCTGAGGATACATAGCCAAGTGCTTTCACATTCAAGAAGCTCTCATCTTCCACCAGAATGGTTTGCAGTACTGGTTCTGGGACCAACTGTGCTCACATGATTACACGCAGTGCTGTCTTAACTGATTTCACCTCATGCTCCCAGGTTCCCCCGAAGTGAGGAGCACTTGGTGGATTATGGCAGAGCCGGATCTTCTACACGGCCAACAGCTCCTTTGAAGGTCTCTTAGTTCTCGATCATGTCCAATGAAATTAGTGCAATTATCGTAAAGCAGTTCCATGGGCATGCCTCGTTGTGCTATGAATCGATGCAGTGAGTGCAGGAATGCGTCAGTGTCCAAACGCTCTAATAGATCCAGATGCACACACCATGTCATCATACATTTGTAGATAATCCCCCATCTTTTCTCTTGGCATCGACAACTTTGACTGCAAATGGCCCGAAGCAGTCTACATCAGTAGAATGGAATGGTGGCTTATACAGGTTCAGCTTGCAGGGTGGTAGATCCGCCAATCGTGGGGTTTGAGGCTTGGCACGCCACCGCTGACAGTCTTGACAGGTGCACTGCTACTTATGAATAGCATCTCTGCCTCGAAGTACCCTATACTGGCGACACAGTTCAGCTAGGACCCTTTCTGAGCCGGGGTGAAGGTGTCGCTCATCTGTCTCATTAATTAACAGCTTGGTGATGGGATGGCCTGGGTCTAGCACAATTGGATGTATAGTCTCCAGGTCAAGGTCACTGGCATGACGTAACCATCCACCCACTGTAATGAGACCAGTGGCCCTATCATACTCAGGGGCGAGAGAGTCCAAATGACTGTCAGTTGGAATTGACTGCCCAGCATTTAAAGCCCTGACTTCAAGCGGGAATGAGTCACATTGAGCCTGTGCCAGGAGGATCCTCCTTGCTTCAATATAATCAGAAGCTCCAACAGGAGAGTCATAGTATTTGCCGGCCGCCCCAGGCAGGGATCTAGCAGTGGCCTGTATAAGCTCTTGTCAGTGACAGGACTCTGATGTCAGCCAGTACAAAACAGTGGTGGAGTCAGACCAGAAAGTGACCTTGTGGATAGGAATGGTCAATTCTGCTTGGATCACCTTGGCCAACTGGGACCAGTCAGCACTGCACTCAGCTCCAAATGAGGCATGGACAGGCATTTCCTCAGTGCTACTCTAGACCTGGCCAAGACAAAGGTTATGGTGACCTCTCCTTGGCTATTTGTGGTACGCAAGTAGGCTACCGAACCATAAGCTCTTTCCAATGAATCACTAAAGACATGAAGCTCCCAGATGACAGAAGTGTTGTCATTAGATGCCGAGGTGTATGCTCGAGGGAACTGCAACTGAAGGCAAGCCACTGTCCTCTCAAATGTGGCTGTTCCATGGGATCATCCCAACCGAGGTTGTGTTTCCAAAGGTCTTGGATAAAAACCTTGGCCCTGGTAGTGAATGGGATGATGAACCCCAAATGATCATATTGACTCACCAAGGTCCTATATATATTCCTCATGGTAGGCACAGGGGTCTCCATAGAGCGTAAATTATACCTCAGGGTGTCATTGATACAATTCCACTGCAGACCAAGAGTAGGTTCTTGGAGGTCAGTCTTGCTCTGTGCCAACCAGCGTTCACTATTAGCAGACTTGGCATCTGTAGGAAGTTGTTGAATCACGGATGGTACATTGCTTTCCCATTGTCTTATCTCAAAGCCTCCATAAGAGACCAGCTGGCACAGTCCATCGACTGTTGCTTGGTCTTCAGTTGCAGTTGGCATGCTGTGAAGGCAGTTATCAACATAAAATGAATGCTCTGAATGAATGTCGACTAGATCAGCCATGTCATCTTTGTGTCCTTGGGCATGGTATTGGAGGGCATAAATAGCACAACATGGGCTGCATGTAGTGACAAACAGTAGTACCTGCCATTCATATATATCTGGTTCCACCTCCCTGCGCATGTCCTGCCAAATGAACCGCAACACTGACCTGTCCCCAGGCAGCAAGTGTACCTGGTGGAACATACCTTCGATGTCCCCACTAATAGCTACAGTGTGCTGGTGGAATCTCAGGAGGACACCCAGTAAGGAATGTCCCAAAGTTGGCCCAGGAAGCAGTTGATCATTCAAGGATTGTCCCTGATGTTGAAATTAACAGTTAAAGACTATCCTGTCTTTACCGTTGTGATGCACCATATGGTGAGGGATGTACCAAGATGCTGTACACTTGTTGGCCTCCTCTGGAGTTATCTTAGCCACATAACCCGCCACCTCCAACTTCTGGATCTCAGTGCAGTAGGCTTTAGCCCACTCGGGTTCCCATGCCAGCCTGCATTCAGTGCTATGTAAACTGGGGAGCACAGTGTCTTTAGCTGAATGGAGTAAACTCACCGATGTTCGTCTCAGCAATGGTGTAGCATAACATTGAACACCATCCACATTCACCCGGATTGTGGCATCTTGTAACAGGGTGTAAGCCTCTCGATCATGTTTGCACCTGGTGACCATTTTTCATTGTAAGGGAGAGTATCAACTTGCCAGACCCTTTCTATATGGTGGATGAGATCATCATGGGTTGGTGCTGTCATGATGTGAAGACACTGTTGATTCCCTTGCAAGGGTTGCGTTGGACTCATCAGGCCCTGGAGAGACCATCCAAACTGTGTGCAGACAGCAATGGGTCCCCCTGTTGGGCCCTTGCGTATGGGCTGGATTGTTGTTAAGAGGTGGGGATTATCTGACCCGATAAGGAGCTATGGCTTTACTCTGTCCACAGGAGCCAGTGGCAGATCCTTTAGATGACGATAGGCACTCTGGAGAGTAGTCACTGGGTAGTTGTGCTCCGCTAGACATAAACCGGTTGCATTGAATGCATTGCGTACAGCGAACTTCATCATGGGATACTGAGGACACCTCAAAAGATATCGATGATCCATCAAGTTCAGTGTGACACTGTTGAATTGTCTGTAGGGGAAGCAGTTCAGAAGAAACGTTTAACTTAAGCTGCTGCACTACTGTCGGAAGCAGTATTGTTCTCTCTGATCCATCATCAGGGACTGCATGAGTTTCCATAGTGTGTCAACCATTGTGAAGAAGTACCTTGACCACTTTCAACATGACCTTTGGAGACCGGTTAGGTCTGTTAAGGTAAATCCTGTTGGGTGGCAGGCTTACCATGAGTACAGCCCTGGAGGTGTCATTGATGGAGTCACATAACACTGTGAGATGTAGTTCTTTACAGACCTTTCATGGATGCATGAGGTTGCAGGCCTCTACTGCATGTGCCCGACCACATCTCCAGCAGCGTTTTCCCTCTTTAATCCAAGTGATGATTTGTTAAGCGGTTAACTTCTTGAATTGTTCACAAGAGTTGAGGTAGTGATCACTACTGTCACAATGGGGACAATATGGTTTTGACTTTGAGCTCGGTTTCAGGTCTGCAGGTTTAAGGGACCTTATGCCACTCTCATTGGCCAGGAAAACTGATATCAGCTGCTCCTTTGGACGAGTGGATGTCTCATAGTCTTACCATAGGACTTGTATGATTCACTCCGGAACAAGGTTGCAGCTCGGCTGGAGATGCGTTTCACTTGAGACTTAATCTCCAACCAGACAGCCAGATCAGGAAGTGTATAGGTCTTGTCAGTACCTGTTTGGAGAATACCCCTGCTTCGGCTGTATTCAACAAAGCCATCATGACAAACAGAGGGTAATTTACTTAGCAGATGATCCACGTGAGAGCCACACATGAGCTTGTAACCATTCTGACCCTCAAGAGTCCTCAGCATGCCCACCAATGATTCAGTGGATAATGCAATGGAATCAAAGGCTTTAGCATCACCCCTCTTGAGTGGTGGAGTGCTCATAATGGCATCCAACTCAAACTGAACAAGTCGTCTTGGCTGGCCATACTTGTCTTGAAGTGCCTTCAATGCAGCGGAGTAAGGACGTGGATGGTACATATAGGCTTTAGCCAGCTGCTGAGCACTGAGAAGTTTCAAATGGCTTAGCAAGACATGATATTTGTACTGTTCACTGAGGTAGCTATGATTACTCAGCAAATTGTCCAGTGCCAACTTTAACAAGGCAAAGTCACTCTCATTACCACTTTTGAACACCGGCAACTTGGGTAGTGGGATGCCATAGGTTGTTGCAAACAGAAGCTCTGTACCAGGGTATGTAGGATGACCATCATGCGGAAAGTGCATGAATGGAGGTGGTTGAGCATGGCTAGGGCGAGTAGGTAGCACGGCTGAAGCCTGATAGCGGGTAACTGAAGACTGTAGCAGACGTGCATGTGTGATCACAGGAGGAATTACTGTCTGCAGTACCGCATATGGCTGTGTTGATGTGGTGGGCTGCTGTGGCACAGACGGCATGCTTGTACCCAAGGGGTGTGCAGCAGTGGACATGACTATTGCTCCTGAGTTTGGTTGGGGTACCATATTCGATGTCTAACACTGTACGAGCTGGTGTGTTTATAGGAGTAGTCTGAGATACATTGGAGATGGGTGATGAGACTGCTTGTGGTATTGGGTGGAGCGCTGCAGCTGGTGCACTCTTGGATTCAGCTGTCAACTGCAGTGGTCTATGTGATGGCTGAGACACCCAAGAGTCATCAGGAATAATCTGTACAGCTGGGTAAGTTGGTATGGTTGAGGTCACAGCTGGTGACCGAGTAGAGGGCCGCTGGGGGGAGGATGCTAGATGAGGTGGCCTTATGACTGGACTGAAATGTACGAGCTGAGATGGAGGCGAAAGGCAGTCGGGTGAGCCTGGAGGCACAGGAGTCATGGAACCAGAGTCTTTAAGAAGCATGGAGGATATGAGCTTCGCTACCTCGAGCTCAGTCTCTGCTGGTTGCAGCTTATGCTGTCTTTCTAGATGCTTGGATAAGGCCTCCTTTGCTGCCAGAGCTTCCTCTTGAATACGCTGGGCTTCTTTAGCTTGTGTCTGTAGTCGGTAGTATTCCACATCAGCCACTGAGTCCTCCTCGACCTGCTGGCAGAGACTATCTAACTGCCTCTGTTTAATCTTCTCCTCCAACATAACAGTCTGGACGCTAGAGAGCTCCGGTGGAAGGTAAACGCCAGTGGAAGTGATAGAGCGCCCACTTGTCCTGGAGTGAGAGCTTGTGCCACTACAAGACATTTTCCTTGAGCTGTTTCTTGGTTGACTGGGACAGTGGGAAGAAGCTGTAGGCGGCGGTCCTCAGCGGGTCAATACCCAACCTTGTAATCATTCAGGTTAGAAGGCAGATTATTCCTGCGGAGAGGTCTGTCCATTGTCTCTAGTGTGTCACTTTCTGCTAGATCCATATTGGTTTGAGCTTGCTCTCAATCCTGCTCGAGGGACCATAATAATGTAGCAAAGTCTCATTACAATCAAGATTTCAGCTGGTTGAGGCGGCTGAATATGGATCAGATTCTGATTAGAAAATCAAGAGTGGAGAAGAGATACTTGATATTGAAGCATTTATTTGCTGTCTTAAATATACATGCGAGGTATGCAGCTTTGATATTGTATATTATATTGGTCTACAGAAGCAAATAAAGAGAAATAATTTACAATAAATATTCATCTGACATGTATGTCTCGTTGCATTAATTACACTCAAATCAGTAAACATAGTACAAGAAATATATTCAACAAATATCAATATTAATAATCACAATGGCATTAGCGAAAATACAGTAGTACACTGAATAATACACTGCTGTAAACAATTGTATAAACAAACTCTCCCGCCGTATAGGAACAAAACACTAGCACGGCTAGTGATGCCTTAGCAGATTAGTTCAGCAAATTACGACCAAAATAAACGGTAAAACTGAACAATATAAACATTGGAAATTACCAATCACCTGCCCGACACATACTAACAAAATATAAACGTATATACTTACTTACACGTATTGCATGGACACATTACACAGAGCATAACCAGCAGTACAAGTAAGAATTAACAGTCATCTTATTCCGATGTGCGTAGCTAATAAGGGAACATGCAGGAAATGATAACCAAACATTAGTTCCTAGGACAGGCTTTCTGACACTAATACACAGTGAAGAATGAAGTTACAACTAATTACACATAATGAATGAAACTGTAAATTGTGCTAATGTAGTTAGTTAACAAACACTTGATTGTTGTACATGATTCTGGATAATTGTACCACACAATTCATACATTAGTATGGAACCTAATAATTTGTTTATTATCTGACTGATAACTCAATAGGAATATAAGTGTTTACGTATGCCTCAATTGGAAGAGAGTAAACCGAATTAGGCCAATCTGAATAAAATTATATCAGATCAATTAAGGTGAGTAATATTTTTATAATCCGTTAAATAAAGATAAATATCCATGCAATCCTTAGAATCAGCGTGTGTATTCTGTGCGTGTCCATTTGCGTCACAGTGCACTCCTTGCGCAATAAAATGATCCTGAAAGAAAACACAGTTCAAGTTATATACTTGAATCTATTTAAAGCAATTGTGAGAACATTTGGTAAATAAAGGGGAAAAACTTTGATAAAACCTTTATTTCTTGTGTAGTTCTTTCAAAACAGTGACTTTTGAGATTGGTGACATTAGAAGATGAGAAAAGGCATTCATACATATCAATGGTAAAACTTTGCATTTTGTGCTATTTTAAACAGCCCGAGAATCCTTGCTCCTGAGTAGGAAAGGCTGAGAGTCCATGCATCCATTTTCTTTACTGCTTATCCTACATAATGTCACAGGCGAGCCTGGAGCCCAGGGAACTCTGGGCACTAGGCAGGGGACACACCGGACAGAGGGCCAGCCCATCTCAAAGCACAATCATGCACACATTCACACACCATGGACAATTTGGAATGTCAATCAGTTGAAGCACAGGGAGAACATGCAAGGGTGGTCAAAATGTCAGGGTGAGCAGGGAGGTGCAAGGCAAACCACTAAGCCACTGTGCCCCCCTGAAAGGCTAAGCAACTTCAAGTTCTTTTAATATATGATGAGCAAGAATTCAAAGGGTAACCTGCAATAATCTATACCTCAAATCCCAATAAAATTACATGACAAAGGTTTTGACATGAATCAATATACTCTGACATGGATTTTTAAAAAAATCTAACTTTATTAACTAATTTATGGATTGCATAGAGAGAATAAGAATGATGCCCCAGGTCATGATTTCTCCACGGTTTGTATTAATACATGAAGCAGTATTTCATTAGCGCTCACAGATGCTCTGAGGTCTAGGCTGACCTGCACAACCTCACTGTTATTACATTGCCCCTGGCTACTCCTGATCTTTACTTATTAGGATTCAACAGCTGATTTATTAAGCATGTGCAATCCTGTACATGAAATGTATCCAAGAGTATGAGTATGTGAAGAGTATGAGAGGATGATAGTCTAATATTGCATTTTATATCAGTCCGAACTGTGAGAGTTCACAAGTTTGCCCTTTGGCATGATGGATGCATCGAAGGAACTGGCATTAACAACCAAAACTTGACACAAATATCAACCTCACGCAGCGTGAAGTGAGTGTAGGTGCACTATACCCACAGAATATTTTTGTTTTCCTCTTGTATTTTTGCCTTTAAACATGCCTAAAGCACTCCTTAAGGATTATTATAATGCTGCAGGCAAAAATGACTTTAGTGGCAATGCATCTAATTTAGGCATTCCTTCTGCTTTTGTATCCACATTCCTATGATGTGATGTCTGACATTTCTTTGAAAGACTGACTACTATGATTTAGATTATCCAATACAGTCTATAATGCAAAAATAATTAATATGGAGTTTAACATAGGAAATTAAGATAGGAGTACCCAAGGAGTAGCAATGTAGACATTGCTAATTTATACATTATTGAGCTTCATATTAGTTGCCAATGGCTTAGTTTAGAAAAAGAGGTGATGTTGACCATGTAGCTGTAATTCCATCCTGTGTGTGTGTAACTCACACAATTTCTAAATAGCACTTAATTGTGTAGTTACATCTGAGACCTAAATACCAGTGTGCAATTTCAGTATTCGGTAAATCCCCACTGTGTGCATGTAAGACAACTCTAAATACAGCCTTAAAAACATATATTTTCACATGACTCCTACATCTTTCAACAATTTTGCATGTCAGTACCCTAGGTGATGCCTTTCAGCATTTTGGGCAATTATTATATCAGAGGCTAGTTAACACCAGCACATTTCTTTTTATGATACATCCCATGTAGCAGATGCTTATATCCTGTGTGAGTTCTCAGTAATAATTATTTTACATATTATAAATAATGTAACACTGAGTGCAGAATTTAACTTATCTTATACAAACTATTTCTCAGATGTTATTTTTTTCAGAAGTTATATTCCCTTCATGATAGCAAATACCTCACAAATCCTGATCCAACTTGTAAGTAAAGTTCTGCATAGTTAAGCTGAGGATAATGTCATGGTAATCTCTTCTAGTATTAATTACAACTTTATTTATATCAAATATATCTGATGTGTCTTCACTTGTCAGAAAGTCTGCCCCCATGATAACCATGTTCTACCAAATAAGGCTGTACTGGGTTTTGTTTTTTACAAATGAAAAACAAATACAGGCAATTCATCCTTAACAGAATCTTCTTCAGTCTTCCAACAACGTTCCTCTCAAGCAGCTTTCTCTCACCATTCAAAATGAAGCACTGGCAAATATATGCATGGTACACCATATATACACCAATAAAATGTTCACATGAGATTTGAAACTGTGCATACACACTTGCACTGCAATATGGATATTCTGTTGGGAATACACTATTGAAATAAGTGAAGGTCTTGTCAGGTTTATAGCCACAGAGTGTCTGCGAAGAGGAAAAACAAACTTGTCTATAGGGATTGGGCTGATATGAAGACTAATATACATCTACATTCAACTCAAGACAGATATTCCAACTTGGTCACGCTATTTGGTACATATTCAGACAAACCAACTGGATTGTCAAGTTGAGTTTAAAAAATATATATTCATTAATTTCATTAATATCAAAGACAACTAATTCACTCATGCTCATTAGAATTGCATGAGAACCATATCCAAAAGGAAATTAAAGTAGTCTGTGGATTAATTCTCACAAAAGAAGCCTAAAATGAACAAGACTCTAAGCACTACCAAGTACAAGCATCATTTTTACATTGCTAAATTGTTTGTGTTGCATGCAGGATAGTAGTGCAATATGTATATTCTGTTGGGAACATGCTATTTAAAACAGTGAAGGTAGTGCCATATACATAACTGAGAAGAACAAAAAGAAAAAAAACAGATGGATCATACTGGTAGCATAGCAACTCCACACAGTAGTCCAACATGATCATACGACCAAAATTCCTTTTGCTTCTCTGGTGTGTAACATTAGGCGGGCCGGATTTTCAGCACACGTTATTTAGCATTAATAGCAATAATCAGGGGTGGGCTGGGAACAAAAAGTGGCCCTGGACTTCTGGCCCAGAGTGGACCACCACACCCAGCCCACAACACACCACATCATAACACACCGGCTCATTGATTGTTAGACCGATTTTTAACACCAGTTACTAGCATAAAAATATAACAGAAACATAAATACTATTTAAACATATTTTTTTGAAGCAGCACTGGACAGATATCAAGTCATATTTGTAAAATAGGCAACCAGAAACAGAAGAACAGTGTGACAAAGAATTTAAAACAATAAAGACAGCATGTTAGCTAGTCAGGGGACATCATCTGGGTGCAGTGTAAGAGAGCTGCACCACTCAACTCCTGAATCAGGACTGAAACTTCATTTTTTAGCACTAACATGAATCCACATCTAATAATTTAACCCCCCAAAATAGACCACTACGACTACTACTACTACTCGTAGTACTATTGCTAAAGTAATAATATAATAATAATAATATAATAATATAATAATAATAATAATAATAATAATAATAATAATAATAATAAGTTTTATTTTGTAATATTAATATTAAGAAATTAATCTTGATATTGGTCCTATATTAATAAATAAGTCTATTTCACTACGACCACTAACCAAGAGAAAACAATAAGTCACTATATGGTACAGTGGGACAGCAGTTTATTAAAATATTCTTCTTTTTTCTAAATTGTGGTAATATTTAACATATTTATTTGAAGTAGCACTGAACATGAATCCATATCTGAATGGCCCACTATCATCATGTGACAAACTCACCTACTGCTTCATTTGGGAGCAGGTCAGCAGAGCTTTAGGAGGGAATGAATAGGAGAGAGAGAGAGAGAGAGAGAGAGAGAGAGAGAGAGAGAGAGAGAGAGAGAATGAACTCTGTTGAGAGAGAGAGAGACAGAGCGAGGGAAAGAATGAACCCTGCTGTCTGTCCCAGCCTCACTGTTCTTTGCTGAGCCTTGCCTTCACCCCAAAGGCAAAATCTGTTAATTAAAACACTTCACAGGCTTTGACAAAAACTTTTTGCATTCCTCCCGCTTTCTCCTTCTCTTCTCTTTGGGGTTATAGGCTAAATTAGAAAATACACTATGTCCTAAAGCTATATATAAATAACAGTAACATCTTTTGTTAACCCTTAGAAAGTGAATAACACAATTTCTGGACATTTTTTTGTGCTCAGAACTGAGATGAAGCAGAAAGACTAATACTTTCCAAACTTCATGGTGGCTTTGTTGTGTGATAAAGTATCCGTGAGTAATATGGTTTTGAAAATACATAAATGTTCAGCATTGTGTTCAAAGCACGCTCCTAAAACTTGATTATATGCCTCAGATTGTGTGTACAAAAGTGAGAAAAGAATGTTTTTGATTCCAATTATAGACTAAAAAGATGTAAATTTTGATGATTAAATTCATGCACATTAATTTGTCTAACAAGAACTTATTGTAACTTATTGACTAACAATGACTTATTGTAACAAACTATTTATTGCACGTTATCGTGCAATAAATAATGCATTCATTAGTGATTTTCAAATAGCAGGTCCCCAATTAGGAAGCAAAATAGGTCTTGAGGAATGGGATTTATTGAACAAAGAACAAGACATTAGTTGACTCATAATATGTGTTCTTAAAATAAAGTGTTACCTAACCAACATTTGTCCATCCATCCATCTTCCATACTGCTTATCCTACACAGAGTCAAAGGGAAACCTGGAGCCTATCCCAGGGAACACGAGGCACATGACAGGGGGTACCCTGGACGAGGTGCCAACCCACTGAGGGCAGAATCACACACTCTACGGACAATTTGGAAATGCCAATCAGCCTACAACTCATGTCTTTGGACTCTGGGAGGAAACCGGAGTTCTTGGAGAAAACCCCAAAGCACAGGCAAACTCCGCACACACAAGGCTGAGGCGGGATTCAAACCCCCAGCCCCGGAGTTGCAAGGCAAACATGCTAATAGAAATACTGTTTTGGGGTATGTTATCAACTATATAGGTACAGTACTACTGTACCAAATTATGTTCACCTTCAACCATTCATCTAATACCTAAAACAATTACTACAAAGTGATTAAAGAATTTTATTTTTTAAATATTCAATTCAATATTACTAGATAAGTGTAATTCATTGTTACGCTCTTCTTATTTGCATTTTGTTGGTTCTGATTTGTCTGTTTTGCTCTGTCTTTCCTGGATGGTTCATGCTACCTGCTCATGTACCATTTTCTGAGATCCATGATGCATTTATGTTCACTCTATTCACCCTCAGGCCTACATCATCTGACAAGTCATTTCACAAGTCTGCCATGTTATCTGATTGGATGGCTTGTAGACAGCCTGTCATGGCATATGCAGCAGCTTTATGCTCACTAGCTTGTTGTTGTCTGATGTGATGTATGGTATTTGTCCTGTGCTTGACCTGTGCTTGAAGAAATAACCTCAGTTTCTTATGATTTGGTTCTATAAATACTTGTACATTTTGGTGACACTCCCATTTGCGTTGGGAACTGTTCTCCCCCTTTTACACTAACAATGACCACCGATGGTTCTGCTTCAATGAAGCAACAAACCTTTTTATGTAAACCGGCCCACGTTTCAACTGGTTTGAGAAAGTAAGTGTTACAAAAGCAAATAAAAGTGTAAAAATATTAATGGTGGTGGGATTTACAGGTTTTAATTCTGGATTAGAAAATATATTTTATTCTCCACACATACATCTATAAAGAATTATTATGTACTAAAGACCAGGTGCAAATTTATTTATTTATTTATTTATTTATTTATCTTTAACTGTCCAGGTTCAGTGAGTCTGTACCCACAAAGCCTCAGATTCCTGATCTTGGCTGTAAGGAATGGAACTCAATTTGGTCTTCTTCTGTTGTAAGCTTGTAACCCATTTGCCTCAAGGTTCTTGCTGTGCATACTGAGATGTTTTTCTATTGACCACGGTTGTAAAGAGTGGTTAATGCAGCTCTCCAATCAGTTCAAACTAGTCTGGCCATTCTTCTCTGGCCTTGCTCATCAACAAGACATTTCCACCCACATAATTGTCAGTCAGTGGTTTTTTTTTCTTTTTCTATAAACCGCTTTATATGAAACTCCCTTGGGATTTCTCAAATACTCACTCCAGCCTGTTTGGCACCAACAACCATGCAACAGTTAAACATGCACATTATTTCCTCATTCTGATGTTTGATGTGGACATTAACTGAAGCTCTTGATCTGTATCTGCATGTTTGTATGCATTGCACTCCAGCCACATGATTGGCTGATTGGATAATTGCACTAATGTGTAGGTGTACTTATACAGTGGACAGAAAGTGTATTTGAGTGCAAAAATTTATATATGCCTTTCTGTCTGTATGCTTGACTACTAATAAACAACAGTGCTGTCTGCAGTCTGCTTTGAGTAAAATATCCTGCTGCAGCATTGAGCGTTTACGTTAAGAGGAAAATGAAGGAAGAGAAAGAGACAAAAGGGAGTAAACTTTATTCTGAATTCCTTCTGCCATTTTGATCATCCTGGCCAATCTATGATGCAGTGTTTTCATTTAATTGAGTCATTTCCTGTGCTAGATTGGCTTTTATAAATTATTTTCAAACCTCTGAATTAGGAGTTGATGTTTGGAGGTGCAAGTCCAGAGGTGCAAAGAAGCCGCAACAGACAGCAGTTTAAAAAGTTACTGCTTGTTCAGAATTGTGATGTGACCAGATTTTGTCAGCTGACATTATTTTTGGATATTGTGAAGAGAAGGTTGGTGGATAGCACTTAAGTGTTATTAACACTCCATCTACTTAACCACTTAGTAGAAACATTTGAGCAATTAAAGATTCCATTACAGGCTCCACAATTTCCATCAATAGCATCAGACACTAAACTGTTATGATAAATTAAGGTTAACACCTATTAAAATTTGAAGCTGTGTGATGTAGGATATCTAGGTGTGTGTTAATTATGTCATAAAAAGACAAAGCAATCCATGTATGCTAATCAGATAATGAATATTTAATGTAATGCTTTCTGTTTTTTCAGACACCAAATGTGGGAGGATTTTGGCATTATTCTTCCATTATATAGTGACTGAAATTCTTGTTGCTCTACATATTTATTTTCTTGTATACTGGTATGTAATCATGAAAAGGTTTGTATGCCTCTGTGCTCATTTATGCTTTTCATTTAGTCCACAAATTTTCAGTAGGATTCAGGTCAGGGCTTTGTGATGGCCACTCCAGTATTTTCATTTTGTTGTCTTCATGCCATTTTGTTCTAACTTTACAGGTATGCTTAGGATCACTGTCCTGCTGGAAGACCCATTTACGACCAAGTCTTAACTTTCTATCTTGAGGATTTGCTTCAGTATTTCTAGATAATCCTCCTTCCTCATGATGCCATTGGTTTTTTTTTTTTAAAGTGCACCAGTCGCTTTTCCAGCAAAACACCCCCACAACAAGATGCTGCCAACCCCATGCTTTACATTCAGTATGGTGTTTTTCAGCTCCTCTCTTCACATGAGTGTCCAGAACATATAGTCGTAGAGATGCACCGATACTAAATTTCTCAGCCGATACCGATAACCGATTATTCAGAGTGATATCGGCCGATACCAATAACCGATAATATAGTTCTGCCTTTTATACCTTCTTTTAAATTAATAATAATTAATTCCACAATTCTGAAAGAAATGCAAATAAAAACTTTATTCTCTCCATTTCAGCCAGTTGTTTCACAGTAACTGGTCTCATAAACCAAAAATACAGTACTCAAATTAACATTAACACATTAACTAAATTCTGAAGATTAAAGTATGATTTCTTAACTTATTGATTATTAATTCATTAATTCACATTAATTCATATTAACATTGACTGAATTCTAAAAAAAAAACTCCTGTTAGTGTCACATTCATACACCACAAACAAAAGCATTTCTACTTCATCATTGAACATCAAACTGGTAATATATAATATAAAATTTTTTATTATATTAAGTCATATTAACATTAACTGCATATGAAATATACTACTCTACAAATATATTTTTCTGTGCAATATATACTACTTTTTTGTCACTCATCTTCATTTAAATCTTTCAACGGTGTACTGGCCCTTTAATGCTGCGCGGGAGCATCCCGCGAGTAAGGGGGGAATCAATTAGACTCGACTCCGCTTCACTGCTGCAGCGTCAGGTGTAAAATTTTAACGGTGCAGAGCTTACAGAGATCACAAACTGCAGTTTTGTCTTCATTCCATACAAGAGACATCATCTTTACACACAGCACGAAATTGATGTGTTTTCCCGCCCTCTTTTGATTGACAGGATATAATTGGCCCTGATCATCGGATGTTTTTAAACTATCCGATAGCGGGAAAAATAGCCTAATGATGACACATACAGGAAAAAAAACAATGACAATACAGGGGCGGAGACAGGACATAAACCATAAAAGAACACGTGTCAGAAGTAAACAAAGTCAATGTCACTGAAACTTCAATGTACCTTCAGACTAACTGTTCCTCAGTATTGGAATGAACTTCTAACCTCAATCCGGACCGCAGAATCTCTCACCATCTTCAAAAAACAGCTAAAGACCCACCTCTTCC
>JANDJT010000131.1:4087071-4099635 GCA_024331685.1 Stegophilus panzeri | reverse complement strand
CTTAGGTGTTATCCTCTGATGAGAATGAAACAGAACAAGAACAAAACTATTACAAAGTAAAAATGAATAATTTCCCTCACAATTGATAGGAATGTAGAATGTCTTACTGTTCAGCATGATGCATATTGACCATCCAGTCAACACACTGTAAAAAGAGTTAACACTAATTCAACACATTTACTCTTCAAATATGTGCTGCAGCTATTTACAGTATGTCTTCGTTTCACAGACTGAAACGCATTATGGTCCAACGATCATCCACCTGTCTCAAACCTCCACCCAAATCCGTCAGGAGCTCTACAAACTACATAGAGAGGCAAGTGTGTAAACTATGTGTAAACTATGTGTAAACTATGGCTTCAGTCATCCAGGTCATTTCAAAATGTATAATAGCAGTAAAGCAACAGAACTATTGTTACGAACCTTTTACGTTACGTTGTACGTATTGTTACGTTTTACCTTAAAAGGTCCTGGATGTCAAGATTATAATACCTAGCTGATTAGATTTTGACCATATAGACAGAGATTAGTTATTCCACAGAAGTTTGTGAACATAAAATCATTAGTTTGGTAAAAAAACAAAAAAACAAAACATGCACATTATCCACCTTACTACAAATGTACGTAATTGATCACTGATGTTTACTTCTTTAGTTTTGCACCGGAGCTATGAGGTAACAAGCAAAGGAAGTTTATCTCACCCAGAACATTTTTGTAAATATCTGCCTCAAACTACTCCAAGTGCTTTGGTAATGTCACTTATTATGTGAATTTCTGTAATCCATACGTAAACATGAACCAAACTCTGTGTAGCTGAACACAGTGAAATTATAGAGGCAGCAATCTTAGATACCCTCAAAGTATGGAGTCTACTCCTCCTATTTTTTTAAATTGTTTATGTAAACATGGGATCATGTATCTTAATAATGTCATTTGAAGCAAGTTTTTACTGAAGATTTGGGCATGCATTTAAAGAAAAGAATCTTGGTTGAGATAAACTTCCTATGCCATAGCGTTCTGCGTAGTGACTGCTCAGAAAGTGTGAATGTAGTTACTTTTCTATAACAGCAGCTCTGATTATAGGACAGTTGGTGTTTATTTTCCTGTAACAGCACTCTGTGTCATGTTTTAGTCCTTACCTGTTACTTATTAGCTACATTAGCTTTGTAAATCTAAAGAAGCAAACTTCACACACCAAACATTTCTTAGCAGGTGAGCTACATGAAGTAAGTGAACAGTTGGAGTAAATTAGATTTTTTTTACCTGTTTTATTTTTTAAAAACTATTTCTTTAAGTAAAATGTGTATTGATTTGAATAATTGCATATAAAGTGAACTTGAGTGGAATTCAAAGACACTTTTAAATGCCTTTAATATAATCAAATATATGACTTTGATTTTGACTGGGATTAGGATGCCATCAGAGGTCACTGAGAAGATTATTTCATATTTGGATGCAGAATCCCTTTTCTGCCTTGGCTTCGTCAACAAGCATTTCCATGACCTGGCTGAGAACAAGTACGTTTGACTTTTTTTTACCCTTACCAGACAACTGTCCATATCTTTAGCTTGTCATTGCTTCAGATTTCTTGTGCTCTTCAAATCTTGCGATCACACTCGAAAGTGGAAAAAAAAAGTGAAAAGTGAATTGCTCAGATCAAACCTACAGCACAGATTGTCTGTTATGCCCAGGACATTTACTATCACAACTTCAGTTTCTACCTCCTTTTAGTCTACATTAAATCAATTTTGTGTGCAAAGTAGAGCTGCAACAACTATTCGATAAAATCAATAATAATCGATTATGAAAATCGTTGTCAACGAATCTCATCATCGATTAGTTGGTCTGCACACGCACCGGGGAGATTTACTCATTACATTACTTCTGTTCGGAAAACACGCTCCGGAGAGTAAATACTAAACTTGTGTCCCAAATGACGTACTATACATTTTCTCTATGCACTACCCGGCTAGTGCAGTGTTTCTCAACCGGGGGTCCGTGGACCCCTAGTGGTCAGTGGTGTAATTGCAAGGGGTCCCTAGGAAAGTTTTATAAATGTTAAAATAATATTATGTATATATTTTTTGTTAAATGTATAAAAACATATTCAAATGAGATGTTTTAAAATTAATAAATTTGGTTATTCACAAATATCGTTCATTGATGGATTTATTTTAAATTTATTTACAAATTAAATAAAAATTTGCAAAAACCTATGAGTGGTAGAGAAGTTCAAGTGTTGCATTGATGGATAAAATAAACAAAGGATAATTCAGAGTCAAATTAAATGTCACACCAACAATAAAATGTAAAAAAATAAAATCTTGAAATGTTTTGATTAAATTTTGATGTTAAATATTAATAAAATAAAGCAACATATATAGAAATTACTGTTTAATATATAGCCTATAATTGTTGTGGAGTGAGGGGGTCCTTGTGGATTGTTCAAAATATGCTAGGGGTCCAAAGCTCACAAAAGGTTGCGAACCACTGGTCTAGTGTATGAATTTTAGAAAGGTAATATCGTCTCAAATGGAACTCATTAGTTTTTTACTAACCTGAAAGTTTGCCCTCATCCAATTAATTGATTAATCGTAAAAATAATCAGCCAACTGATCGATTATGAAAATAATCGTTAGTTGCAGCCCTAGTGCAAACATGGAAAGTCATTGTCTAATAGTTTCTTGGATTTAACTACAATATAATATGCATTTAAAATCAAAGCTAACATGTGATTTGTATAAATGGTGTGAACAAAAGGTAAAAGTTACTTTATCATCAAAGTGCTCAGTAAATTAGTAAGGGGAAAAAAGGATTTGGTCTGCTCCCTTATGGGTTTCTTACTGATTTTGGTAAGCTTTTAAACGTATAAACCTTTGGAACATATGAACATTAACTTTCTGAGGCTCTGTAATTTAATTCTTAAATAAGTGATTTTGTAAAATAGCAGCAATACGCTATGTTGGGGGGTCCATGGTGGCTTAGTGGTTAGCACGTTTGCCTTGCACCTCCAGGACTGGGGCTTCGATCCCGGCCTCCGTCCTGTGCGCGGAGCCTGCATTTTCTCCCTGTGCTTTGGGGGTTTCCTCCGGAGATTAAAATATTAAAAAGGAAATAAAATATTTACACATCATTTTTGTGAAATATATGTATGGTTTTGTAAAGTTGAGGTGTCAGAGCTTATAAGCTGGAAAACCCAATGTTGACTAAAACCACAGTTTTTTGTTTTTTTGTTTTTTTTCCTGAGCCTGCCACAAATATTATCATACACACCACTTTTAACATTTTATCTTCAAACTTTGGGAGGAGGGGACTAGGAGATGGAATGATACCAAACCCCATAAAAGAAAATGTGATTCCAGTTGTTCAAGATGGCTGCCTTTATAATGTTACAGCTAGTCATACTGTATCCTAAACACTAAATGAGCAAGTCTGTGTGTGACCTCACTAAAGAACTGGATGTAGGTTGAGGCAGATACAGAAATGATTTTGGGTGAGACAGACTTTCATTACTTCTTGGCACCATTAGTCTTGGAGCTTCAGAACTAAAGAAGCAAATATCTGTTACCAAACCTGTCTTGGCTCACTGACTACATCCGGATTGAAGGGAACATTATGTAAATGTGATTTTTCCCTTAACCATTCATTTAATATAGGTCTATAAGGGTTATGAAAATGTATGGCAATTTTATACACACAAAGGAGCTTTTAGACCAAATTATCTACCACTTCTAATAATGAACTGTCTATCCTCAGTACCATGTGGTATCGCATTTACACCTGTCAGCGAGCAAAAACGAAGACATCCAGGCTAATAAAGGATGTGACAGATGGAGTGGACATGGCCAGCATTCAGGAAAAGCCTAAGGGATACTGGAAGAGAGTTTTCTTTAAAGAACTGGCCAGTCGTAATGGAAGCTGGAAGAAAAAACTCAAATCCATTCATTCTTACACTGGACTGCCAATTCGAACAGTTGAAATTCTCAGGTGAGCAATAAAAATAGACTTTTGTTATGAAAGTTGTGGGGGTTTTTGTGTTGTTTTTCCCCCAGTTCCACTTAAATTTGATTTGTCCCATGTTTAACCCTTATGTCCAGGTCAGGTCAAAGCTACCCATTTAGTGTAGTAGCTTTAGCATCACCATTTCAAAATATTCCAGAGATCATTTTAAATTGAGACTTGGATGGTAAAATGGTAAGTGTGAAAAAAGTGGTTGGTGTAAATGTGAAAATGAAAGGTGTCTCTCTCTTTCTCTCTTATTTCCACTCCCACCTGTGGAGATCACCAAACACAGACAGAGACTCTAGACCTCGGTCTCAATCAGGACTATTATCCTGATTAACACTGAGATGGACAGAAATATATACAGTATGTGAGGTATTTAAACTACATCTTAGTTGTATTACTACAAAATCTAAAAAAACGGCCCGAGGTGATCCCACAAGGCATTGCTAAGTAGCAAACACTGAAGGGTTGAGATGTTAGCCAAACATGCCAGAGCCATCCAGCACATTTGCTAATTGGCTCAGTCTAATTAGGATAAATCTCAGGAGCGATCATGTGGCTCACACATGGCCGACTCTGTTTTGTTTTCTGACAGCGAAAATGCCGCCGCTCCAAAATCCAGAGCCATGTTAAAAGTCTCTGAGGTTCAGTGTGTGGTTTCATCTCTCTGCTAATTAGTCTGAGATTTGTGTGTTTGTGAAGTATCAGATACTCATTCTGACGGAGTAGATCCAGCTGGGTTTTCTGTCCTGTATCAGTTTTGTAAAATAGAATAGTATTTGTAAAGCATTGATAGATATATAGATAGACATACAGACAGACATACACTGTTACCAGCCCGAAGTTGATTATTTTTCAATAAAAGTGTTTTACTTATTTTAGTGTTTTACTTATTTTTAGTTTTACTTATTTTGCCAACAGTTATTTAGTAACTGCACATCATATTTTTTTTATCCATTTGTCTTTAAATTTAAAGGAATAGCTTTACCTCTGTTACAAAGCATTGACAATGGAGACCCCTTACAAAAATGCTAAATAACAATTTCTCACAGAAAACATCACCATATCAACAGTTACACGTTTTTAAATCCATTTAGTTGGCATATCCACCATATAAATCCCTGTGAATGAGCTCTTACAATAGAAACTATAATGTATTAGTATCTAATGCATTAATACAGACCTTTCAGCCAGAACTATTGTCGGAAATTCTACTTTTGAAAATTAATCAACACCTTCTGACCCATTCGAATCAAACATTCGGGAATGTGTCTCTAAATATAAATATCCTACATTTACCTGAGATGTATGGCAGTGTAATTGTAACATGTAATGTATAATGTATAGTGCATTAAATGTCCATCTGTTATTCCTTATTCCTTAAGTCAATGTTTTTCATCCCCTTGATGTCTTCAGACTCATTAAAGGTTTGTTTGAAGGCCACATCTCATATCCTCTCAGCACTCATTTGGGGAAACGAGGAACTAAAGTGCACCTGACGATCCTTGTTGCTGTTTTAACCCCTGATTAGACCTGCCGAGTCACTCGATTTCTCAACCCTGAGGTCTTGTGCAGTGCAGAGGGAGTGAAAGTAATTGTTCTACCACTCTGAAGGTTTTGTCAAATCGTGGAAATAAATTGCTTGGCTCTGTCCTCGTGCCTAGACAAATCCCCGTCGGCTTGCTGGGTTTACAGAGGCACAGAAGGATGAGATTTACCTCCGTAATAATAGTCTCCACACTCTCAGAGACACAAACAACAGCTATTAAACCTCTACGGGATTCAGCACTTCTGCCTTCGTTTCTTTCACTCTGATTGATGTCATAGGGTGCCACTGCATCATATTAGCTATTTCCTTAACTTCATGCCTTGATGTAGATCTTAACAAGTGGCTTTCTTTGGAAGTGGTCTTAATCTGCTAAATATACTATGAAAAAAACAATCATGGTCAGATTATTAAAAGAATATTTCAGCCAACAATTAAATGTGCAGTTCTACATTTATCCGATTTTTTGTCAAGTAGCCAAGACACATTTTGTTTTTTTGTATTTTTTTTAAAGTACAGTAAAAAAAAAAAAAAAAAAAAAAAAATCCTGTATCGGTCTGTGTGTCTAATATTACATATGTCCTAGGTTGCATTTATTGTCTTTGTTGTCATCAGGAGTTTGGGTGTTATGTGGGAGATCACAGTGAAGGAAGCAAGAGGACATGAGAACAGAATTAAACACTCTCACTTGTACTTTGGCCAAGCCTCTCTGACTGTTGGATGGAGTTCAGGAAACTGGCCAATTCTGGATAAACCTACTACACTAGAGCTGCATGGAGTGATGCTTGTGCCCATTAACTGTCCAGTCACATACAGGTAAGGCCTTTTAAAGAAATAATATGGCCAAAAAAGTAATACAAACAAGTTTTCTCTTGCTCAGAAAAGACATGCTTGATGACTGAAGTTTGCATCTTGCCCTGTAACTAGGGCAAGGCTAATGTTGCTAATGACTAAGGAACATGTCTAGTTACCATTTAAGCATGGAGCACAGTCGTGCATGCCTAAATCATGACACTCACTTCAAACCAATCACTTTGTTCTTCAGCAAATACTTCAGTATCACAGCATTAAAGGTAGAATTTAACTGGATGATATAGGTTTTTTTGGAACAGTTGGAAATGAGGTCACGTGATGCTGGGGATGGAGACAGTGGAGCTGTCTGAAAGCTTCCATTTTTCTTCTTTATTTGAGTGATTTTCAATGTTGCTTCTTTATAATCGAAATGAAATTAGACCAAAACTAAATTAAACACACAACTACTTAAGTTGCTTGGGTCAATTTCAAGTTGACTCCTCAGGGCCCTGTCTTACTGGCATCTGGCCACCTAGTAAAAAAGACAGAGCTCATAAATAGGTTGCAATAAAACATACAGAGGTGTAGACAATCACTTGTTACCCACTCATTCTCTGCGACTCTCCTTCCATTTCATAGGCAGCACTTGAAACCACCTCTGCTGCCACAGCATTTTTTTTAACACATACCTTTTATATTTTATGAAACTTTTTCTGTACGAATGTTGTTACTGAGCCAAACAATGTCTGTTAAGATAAGTGTGATGATATAGACTTGCATGATTCTAACCTGGAGGCTATGCTCCAATGTTTAATTATTATTATTATTATTACTATTGTTATTATTTATATCATTATTATTATTGTTATTATTATTGTAGACCAGGCTGGAGATCA
Source organism: Stegophilus panzeri (assembly GCA_024331685.1). Classification (NCBI taxonomy): domain Eukaryota; kingdom Metazoa; phylum Chordata; class Actinopteri; order Siluriformes; family Trichomycteridae; genus Stegophilus; species Stegophilus panzeri. Next base: position 4,092,396 of record JANDJT010000131.1, on the reverse strand, counting down.
CTCTTAAGAAAATTTGTTGTGAAGAAGGACGGTGGGAAATTATACAGTTCAGACAGGGTCATCTCTTTGCTGTACATTGAGAAAGGTGTAACTGTGGGGGTTTGGCAGGTATGTGCACATGTGACCTCTGATCTCTCATTTCAGCTTACTGAGCTTATTTTTTTCTGCAGTTCACTCTACTTTCAACACACTAATATTCCATTTATGACTTGAACCTTAAACCTAACACCTATGTAGGGTTGTACAAATCAGTAGCACAGGTGCGTAAGACAAGCAGAATTTATTAAAGCCACATTAGGTAAAATTAATATCTTTTTTTCAAGATTAGGTCTCTTAAAGTTTGGTGGGTTCGACATTTGAATGAATCCCACAGATGTACACAAAGCTCCGCCCCCAGGATCTATGGTGGCCCATAGAGTAATGTGTCTCAAAAAACAATCACAGGAGGCACATCCAAACACAAACAAGCATTGCGGACTGGAAGTCAGTTTTCCAAACTTTTTTTTTTTCTGAGAAGCTTTTAGGACTATTAGTTTTACTTTATTAGTTTATTTTGTATTTGCCACTTGTATTTTCTTGTCAGTTTGAACCAGATAAACACTCTACACCTTAATGACTTATTCAAAGAAAGTGTGTTTAATGCTAATATGCTCCAGTTAAAAGACAGAAAATGCATCTCAAACACACTACTAACCAGATCCAGTCAATCTGAATGTGTAATCTGGTAGCAATTATTTTAACTAGACAGGTTTTTTTTTGCATGGAACTGCATCAGGAACACACTTTTAGGTGGAAACACTGATAAAATACAGTACAGTGCAAAGTTATGATAAATGTCATCACAGTGATAGTACAAATTGCCATATCACATTTAAACACATGTTAAGGAAAAATGAACAATGTAATGCAAAGAGAACAACGCAGTAAAACACAACTACAACACAACACAAAATACTAGAGATATTGTATAGAGCTATGTCAAGTCGTGTGTTTTGTGAGATTTTTTTTATGTCAAGGACATCACTAATCACATCCCTAGTCTCTACAAAGACAAATAACTAGCTAACTAGCATGTTGCACTTTTGCATTCAATTATGTTAGTTTGTGTTTTGTAGGGGGATGGATTTTTCAACAGGAACATACTCCGCCAAAGCAGCTGCATATTGTTGATTTGTTTTCTTGTGGCCATTTCCATTGTACTACACAACCTATCAACAAATAGAATAGTTTGAAATGTTTTAATCTTTAACATATTTATTGGTTTTGTTGTTGTTTTCAGAAGCAACAGGAAATTGCATTTGTCCTAGTGAACTTACATTATCACAGGCTTGTAGAAAGAAATCTCCTGGGGTCATCCACCACGTATGTATTGATTCATTATTTATTGTCACTTAATTACTAAGACTATGCATCTCAGTCTTGTCATGTTTTAGGCACAGGGTTGAGCATGAAAAATTGAGTATGGGGGGGATTGAGCAGATTACTTGCATGACAACTCCATCTTCTGGTGATCCTAAATATTGTCACGACATACACAGAACACACACACGCGCTCTCTCTCTCTCTCTCTCTCTCTTTCACTCACTCACTCACTCACTCACTCACTCACACACACACACACACACACACACACACACACACACACACACACACTCACTGACTCAGGTTTGGATTGATCATCTGTTTTAGATTATCTCTCAGATTTTACTCAGATGTGGTGTTGAATTGTCCCTCTAATTTAATCCAGATGTAGGTTTTGTATTATCTTTCTAATTTAGTCCAAATGTGGGGTTTGGATTATTTCTATAATTTAATCCATATATAGTTTTGGATTATCCCTTTAATTTAATCCAGATATAGTTTTTGGATTGCCCCTCCAATTTACTCCAGATTTAATTTTGGAATATCCCTCTAATTTACTCCAGATGTTTTTAGGATTAGCCCTCTAATTTACTCCAGATGTAGGTTTGTATTATCCCTCTAATTTAACCCAGATGTGAAATTTGTATTATCCCTCTTATTTACTCCAGATGTAGTTTTGGATTATCCCTCTAACACAGATGTAGGTTTAGGATTATCCCTTTAATTTAATCCAGATTTGGGTTTTGTATATTTCCTTTTAATTTAACCCAGATGGAGTTGCATAGTTTTGAATAATTGATGTGGGTTTTGGAATTCCTATTCTTTACTCCAGAAGAAGTTTAGAATGATCCCACCAATTTATCCCAGGTGTAGGTTTTGGGTTAACGCTCTAATTTAATCCAGATGTAGTTATCAGATTGTCCCTCTAATTTACACCATATATAGGTTTTGGATAATGGAAAACTAATATCTGGATTAAATTAGAGATTTAACCCAAAATATAGAGTAAATTGGCTAATCCAAAACCCCCATGTGGATTAAATGTAGGATTTGGATTATCCTTCTAATATAGTCCAGATGTAGGCTTTGGATTAACTCTAATTTAATACAGCTTTAAGTTTGATTTATCTTTTTTTAATTTAATACAGACCTGGGTTTTGATTATTTAATTAATATATTTAGATGTTTAAAATTTTGTTTTAACACCTTAAATGTAATCCAAATATACACATTATATTTTTGGTTTTCCAACTTCAAATCCAGATTTATGTCTGCTTTCACCCCTAATCTTTCATGCTCTTTCTGTTTCCCAGTCCGTATGAGTCAACAGACATGCAAGCCCGTTTTGATGACATTGATCCTGATTACGGCTTGCATGGTTACAGTGTGCACCTTGAGCTGCACAACACAGTAGAAAGCATTGCATCAGTCAACTTTTCCCAACTGTTCTGCAGGAAAGGTGCAGTTTGAACTTTGTTAAAGTTATAAGGATAAAGTTTGCATTGTTGTGTATTTCCCTACATTTTTAGCCAGAAGAAGAGCCATAAGCCATTTCCTTCATGGAAAACTAATGAGCTTTCTCTTGCTTTGTGTTTTTAGCTGCATTATGCAGTAATATATTACTACTGCTCACTGTTACTTTGATGCATGGACAGTAGAGTGTGCTAGAGAGCTAAATTTTACTGAACATAAAGAACAATCAGAACACATTATTTGCTCTATAACACAAAATGCATAGAGGAGCATCCTTATTCATTTAGCATTTCATCTAATGTTTTAAAGAGATGACAACAGTTAACACTGTTCAGACTGAATGAAATACAGTGTCACAACCATCTGACAGAAACCAAACACATTTTCATATGAAAATGGCTAGGAAGCACTTGTTTTAAAATAAAGAATTATTGTATAATAAGGGTCACCGGGGTATTTTTTTTAATTTGATGAAAACAGATGAAATAAAATCAGTTCTTGATGTTGAGTTTAGACATTTGGACTCTATTACATTGTGAATTCTGAAGCCATACATGAGACTGAGACCAACCCAAGTTCATATTTTTAAATCCCAAACATAACTTAGCGTAAAGAACTCAGCTCTTATCTGTGTAGGAAGCAGAATGCTATAATATTAACTGTTTTTGTACTATGTGGTGTACAGATCAGATTGTTGATGGGTACATCCCTTTGCAAGTTATCAGTAAAGACAACAGATCACGACAAACCCCTCTGTGTGGAAAAACCAGCTTGCCTTGGAGGACTGAAGCACTACAGGGACGCATTGAGGTACCAAGGAATTTTAGTTTATCACATTAATTTGATCTTATATATATGCAGCTATATTACTCCTATTTTGGAGTCCTTGCACTGGCTCCCAGTCAGATTCTGTGTCGATTTTAAAATTATGATGCTGACATACAAAGCATTACATGGCTTTGCTCCTCATTACTTATCTGCTTTATTTATTCCTTACACCCCAAGTCGCAGACTGCGCTCCTCACAATGTAATTTGTTAACTGTTCCACAAACCCGGGGTGGCTGTGGCTCAGTGGGGCGGCTGTGGCTCAGTTGGTAGAGCGGGTTGTCCACTAATCGTAGGGTTGGCGGTTCAGTTCCTGGCCTGCATGACTCCACATGCCGAAGTGTCCTTGGGCAAGACATTGAACCCCAAGTTGCTCCCAATTGCAAGTTAGCGCCTTGCATGGCAGCTCTGCTACCATTGGTGTGTGTGTGAATGGGTGAATGAGACACAGTGTAAAGTGCTTTGGATAAACGCACTATATAAATGCGCCATTTACCATTTACAAACCCGCTTAAAATCTATGGGTGACGATGCTTTTTCTGTCTATGTTCCTTACCTTTGGAACTCTCTTCCTCTTGAACTTAGGGAAGCTCAGACCTTTGGCATTTTTAAAGCACAACTCAAGACACTTTTTTAAACTAGCATTTGACTGCTGATGTCTACTTTTATTATTATTATTATTATTATTATTATTATTGTTATTCTTATTAACTTTTATTTATTTTTTTTTCTGTGTAATGCTTATTGAGTACAGCGCTTTGAGAAGCTGCTTTTAAAGGCACTCTGTAAAATAAAGTTTATTATTATTTTTATTATTATAACATAAAGTGGGGGAAATAAGTATTGAACCCATCAACATTTTTTTTCAGTAAATATATTTCCAATGAGGTTATTCACATGAAATGTTCACCAGACATCTGTATTAACTTGAGAAATCTGCAAATATAAAGAATTCACAACAGTAGAGTCCATAAATAAAGTTATGTGTAATAAAGTGGAATGACACAGGAAAAAAAGTATTGAACATGTTAAGAAAAAGCAGTTCTCCAAGGCAAGGTAAAGCAAGGAACCAGCTGAAATCTGTAAGTAGTTATAAAGTAATTATACCTCCTATTTGTGCAAATTAATATCAGCTGGGTTAGTAAATTGACGGTCTATGCCAAGGTGGTCTTCGTTACCAAGGTGTCACACAAGAAACATCTCATGATAGGTAAAAGCATAGAGCTCTCCCAAGACCATAACAACCTTATTGTTGTGAAACAGATGTATTTCAAAACTTCTGAATGTTCCAGTAAGCACCATTGGGGCCATTATCCGCAAGTGGAAGCAACATCATTCTGTCATCAACCAGCCACGCACAGGAGCTCCTCGCAAGATTTCTGACCAGGGAGTCAGAAGAGTAGCCCAAGAGCCAAGGACCACTCGGAAAGCGCTCCAGAAACACTTGGAGGCAGCAGGTACCATCATCACAGAGAAAACATTAGGCAATGCACTCCACTGCTCACGCTCACCCTGCAAGACTCCATTACTAAAGAAAAGGCATGTTGAAGCTCGCTTAAAGTTTGCTACAACTCATTTGGACAAGTGTATGAAATACTGGGAGAGTGTAGTCTGGTCAGATGAGAGCAAAATTGAACTTTTTGGCTGTCATACTACACACCATG
>JANDJT010000131.1:4067431-4079684 GCA_024331685.1 Stegophilus panzeri | reverse complement strand
GCGACTTACAAATGAGAAAATACAAACAAAGCGATATATCAAGCAGAGAACAATACAAGTAGTGCTACCATACAAGAGCTATTAACTGAGTTCCAGAAGAAGCAAAGTGCGCAGAGTAGAGGTGTAAGTGCAATTTTTTTTTTTTTTTTTTTTTTTAAATGAGTTGGTTAGGTGTTCACGGAAGAGGTGGGTCTTTAGCTGTTTTTTGAAGATGGTTTTCAGGTTGTGTATGAGCATGTCAGTGCTGTTCAGGCTTATGTTGGGTCACTGGCAAAGAAGCACTATGCCCAGATTTGCGCTGCCAGAGTGCTAAGTACAGATGCACTTATGACTTCCTATTTATGTCCTATGATATTAGATCACATGTGGAATGCTAGATGTTTGGCTATTTAGCTTTGGATGCAGTCCCTCCAATCTGCAGATGATGAGCCCTCTGTAAGATAAGTGATTGAGATCTCATTGAACTGGGACACTTGGGTAGCATATGAGGTGAATCGCTACTATCTTGGTTTATATGTTTTTCCAGGTATGATTGGTTCAGTACGCTCTGGTGATGTGTGTAAATGAGTCGTGTGAAATCTGACTTGTATGCAAGGATCACTATTTGGACCTGATCATGAAGCCAGCATGGTCAGGCAGACCATTTGCAGATAGTACTGGTCTTCGGCTGTCCTAGCATAATAGCATATTGTGCCAAAGCGTAGTAGTCTTCCTAACTGTCAACTCTAAGCTCCCATGACCATTACATTAAAACAGTTCTCAATCTCATTTTAATAAAGCAACATTTGTCAACAAAAGAGGTGAAACAGCAATGCATCAAGACAGCTTTTCTGCAACTTTGTTTCTGAGTTGAGGTGCCACAATACTCACTTATTTCCCCTAATATGGTACTCTGCACAAATGCTTTCAGCACTAATGTTATATTGCTGCTGCTCGAACACAGCACCTAGTAACATTCGCAGTGAAATGCAATTACTCTTAGCCTCTCCATGCTTGACTATTTTTAAAGGATCAATTGAGCCAAATGTAAATTTTTTTGGTGGGTACAGGGACCATCGTGTACATTGAACATTTACTTTTTGGCTGAATTATTCTTTCGCATTTTGATGGCTGTGTTAGCGTGGGAACCTGCAAAGTATAATTCATCCTAAGCCAGGAAGGCCTTATTCTGATTCATGTTTTTCTATTACAGCACATTAACATTTATTTTGATATTTAATCATAGTTATTCTTTAATAGTTATTATAACAGTTTTGTAATTACATACCTTTAAACATTTAAACATAAAAATTATTATTTTAATACTTAAACACATACCTCGGGTTGTTAGTGACCCGGGACATCATCCAGTACCCTACCCATCATTAATTTTTTCACATTAGACCTCACCTTCTTAGTATTCCTCAATCTATTTATTATCAACAATATAACAAGAAAGATTCTATTTAGAAAAATAAGAAAAAAATCATATCTGTTTTTATAATTAATTTATTGTAAAAAGATTATAGGGTCACTACTGACCCGAGGTATGTAATAGTGTAAGTATATTTTTCTGTGCAATAATATTGAATCTCTCACGACTCAAGTACAATTCACTTTTATTACCCAAGATGGGAATGTTTGGTAAATAATGATGATGTAATGTGTCAATCATAATTACCCCAGACATAAAAGAAACATTACAAAACTTGACATGGCTCAGCGATTTACTGAAAAACAAGGTTCTAATCAAATATTATTGTCATTTGATGGTGGAGCTGATTATGAAGTTGTCAGCGAACAAACTATTGATTTTGATGATTATGAACATGATAGTAGCCTACTGAGAGTAACGTATTGAATGTTCCAGATCCCGAATATGAGCCAGGTGCTGAATTTACCTGTCGAAGCTCATAAGGTGCCATATTTGTCTATCATAATATTACTTGATAATATTTTTTAGCCATGAAAATTATACATGATAAAATTACTTTAATTACAAAAATATAAAATATTATAATAATTTTAATTTTGTTATGGTGACTGAAACCATTGAATTAAACTATTTTAGCATGTATTATAAATGTGTAATTTCAACAGTGTATACACACACACACACACACACATATATATATAAATTTATAAAAAATAATAAAATGTCAAAATATAATGAAATATGCTGTATTTTACTATTCTGTACTTGTTAATAAAATATTAGGACAGTTTAGAGATCCATCCGTGTTAGCGGAAAGAAATACACAGCCAGAAGGAATCCCCTTTGTTGGTTTCAGCTCCACTTTGTGATCTTATTAGATTTCATTAAGGTGTGTTTCTTACATTGACTTCACCACCATGCTGTGACTCCTCAGAGTTCTGACACCGGCACCGACATGTTTCTCTCCATTAGGCTGATGGATATCCTATTCCTATTGCTTTGTTGTTGTTGTTTTTTTGTTTTTTTTTGGGGGGGTGTTAAACATAGACATCATCACTGCTCAGTATGCTGGAGGATCTGTGTTCATGAAGAGCTATTTTTATTCAAAATCCCTGAGAACCTTGATAATATACATGGCATTATGAACTCCATGAAGTAAGAGAGATTAAATGAAAATCGAACTGCCTCTGACAAGAAGCTACAACTGGGTCATGGTCCAATCCTTCAACAAAATGGTTCACTGGTTCAAACATGGTTGGTGAAAACAGAACCAGGCTTCTGGCATGGCCATAAGAGAAGGCATAGAACCTTGGAGGATCTTGAGAGATTCTGTATTGAGAAGTGCTCTCAGATTCTTTTCTCTGTATTCTCATAGCCTTTATGGTGGCAAGGTGGTACCAAATTATTTCAGTGTATTTTCATTAAACATGTTACTTTCCTGGGATTTTCACACCCACCAGTCTCTCGAGTAAATACATAATGTGCGAAAAACAAAAAACACCTAGTCAGCAGCATTTCTTCTGTAGAAGAATGACCAGACTGGTTCAAGCTGACAGGAAGGCATCTGTTTTGGTGAGTCTGTGCCTGCTATAGCCTCAGATTCCTGTTTTTGGCTAAAAGGATTAGAACCTGATGTGGTCTTTTGCTATTATAGTACATCCATGTCAAGATTCAGTTTGTTGTGCATTCTGAGATGCTTTTCTGTCCACCACAGTTGTAAAGAGTGCTTATTTGAGTTACAAGGCTCACTATAATTTCTTTTCTTCATTGTGTTTAAACGCTAGAGTCCCAGATTAACAGTTTCTGAAATACTCAAACCAGCCCATCAACAACCATGTCTCGGTCAAAGTCCCCATTGTCATATTTGATGTGAGCCATCTTGATCTGTATCTGCTTCATTTCCTGCATTGCACTGCTGCCATATGATTGGCTGACTGGACAATTGCAGGCCTGAGCAGGTGTACATGTGTTTCTATTAAAGTAACTTACCAAACACCCATTTTTACCAAAGGTGACAATAATTCTGAAGGTGACTATATAGGGTATTTTAATCCTGTATACAAAATATTAATCTCGTCATCATCACTACATCCCAGACAACACAACGCACTCCCTAAATAGGGTACATAATCACCACAAAAACTGATAATTAACACTGGATTGTCAAACCACACACTTTTATCATGTTACATGTATACAGGAAACATACTGTCCTCCATAGTTAAAGTACATCACCACAATGCAGCACCTGTTGTGTTGCATTGTGGAAGTTCAGGATTGCAAGTGAGTCTTAGGGTGCCCTTGGTAATAACAAAAAAAATGATGGTCCTTTAAAAGTAGTACATTGTATATTGAATAGGGAGTGAATTAAAACATATAAAAGTATAAGGAAGATCTTTTTTGATCACCAAAAAGCAACTGATTCTGTTTTTGCAAGACTCACTTGCTAAAACAGCAAATGAAAATATTGTTTTGGTGCCTTTGGCAAAGCTTCACTGATCTGAGGGAATGCTAGGACAAAGCGAAGAGCATGAAACACACACATATACACATGCACACACTCATTATCCCTGTTTTTCTGTGCAAAGGGGAACATCCTGAGCTTGTGGCAAATTCCAATCTCTTTTCCAATCATGGTGGGAAGCTTAATGGCTTGTTTGCGGCAGAAGTTGAAGTTTATTGATGCTGAAAGGCTTCAAAATGCTCCTGTTGTGGTTTTATTCTCTTTACTGTGCCCTCTAAGGTTGTGTTTTATTCATGTCTGTTTATTTTCACTGAGCTTATTCTACTTATTCATATTCTGGTCAAGCACTACAATGTGTCCTGTACTTAAAGTTGATTTGTAAGCATAAACTTGTCCTGTGAGTAGTGATGATATTATTATTATTATTATTATTATTATTATTATTATTATTATCATTACAGATCTATATATTATGAACGGAAATAGAAGGAAAAGAAAAAATATTTTATAAGTATTCAATGTAATGTTTTCTCTCCCAAAATCTGATATAATTATTAAAGTCACATCAATATATAGTATGATGACTTCTTCTGGAGGGATAATAAAACTTTAAAACATTAAATAAACAACCACACCCTCTATTTCTATCTGTTTGTCTCTGCAAACTCATACTGTAATTAGACATTACTCAGCATTGTATGTTATCCAGAGAAACTAGGAGAAACCAAGAATAAGAGATCTAAACACTAGGACTAACTAAGAATCAGAGAGCTTAACACTATGAGACACCAATAATAAGAGGTTTAAATACTAGGACCAAACCAAGAATCAGAGCCCCCAAACTGAGACTAATCAAGAGTCAGAGCCCTAAACAATAGGACAAACCATGATGTAGTGCATGAAACACTATGACTAACCAAGATTCAGAGCCATAAATAGTAGGAATAACCAAATTTCAGAGCCCTAAACAGTAGGACTAAGCAAAAGTCAAAGCCCTAAACAATAGGTCTAACCAAGAGTCAAAGACCAAAACACTAGGTCTAACCAAGACTCAGAGCCTTAAACACTAACCAAGAGGCAGACACCCCCACACGGTAGGGGTAACCAAGAGTCAAAGCCTTAAACTCTAGGACTAACAAAGAGTTAGAGAACTAAACACTAGGACTAAGTAAAGTCAGAACCATAAACCGTAGGAGTAACTATTATTCAGAGCCCTAACAACTGGAAATAACTAAAGTTCAGAGCCCTAAACAGTAGGACTAACCAAAAGTCAGAGCCCTAAACTCTCAGACTAACCACGAGTTAGAGATATGAATAGTACGAGTATGCATGATTCAGAACCTGAACAAAAGGGAATAACCAAAAGTCAGAGCCCTAAACAATAGGACTAACCAAGAGTCAAAGACCAAAACACTAGGGGTGGGTTGCACCAATAAGGATTAAGCTTAAATCTAGATTAAATAAAGGTTTATCTAATAATTCTGTTGCACCAAACTTTAAACCTTGTTTAAAAATAAGCAGGCTTACATTTAAACCATCACGTTAATCCTGGATTTAATTTCACAATAAATCTTTATTAACTATAATCTTCTTGGTCCATTACTTTAAACTCAGATTAAAAAAAAAAAAAAAATTGAATTTTTTCATTTTCTCAGCCTGTATCGGTTATGCAAGTGAGTGGTTAGTAATGGCAGTTGAGTTGTTTTTACATTCAAAGTTTAAAGTTCACGACCCCTTTGTAGTCACTCAAGTGGAATTGAAAGAGTTACATTGGTGTTGTTTAGTTACACTGGAGAATTCATGTATTTCCACATTTATGAAATCCGCATGCACTGCCGCAATGTTGTCAATGGCGAATCCATCATGATGGAGAAAATGAATCCTAGATGGAGGTTTTAATCGCAGGTTAGAATTCTAATCCCCGATTTGTTAATCTGTGTTTAAAATTAAGTGGTGCAATACAACTCGATTTAAAATAAAGCCCAGATCAACAAATCCTAGTTTAGCTCTAAACTGTGCTTAATTTAATCCTTATTTGTGCAACCCACCTTAGGACTAACCAAGCCTCAGAGCCCTAAACACTCAGACTAACCAAGAGGCAGACACCCCCACACAGTAGGGATAACTAAGAGTCAAAGCCTTAAAAACTAGGACTAACAAAGAGTTAGAGAACTAAACAATAGGACTAAGCAAAGTCAGAGCCATAAACAGTAGGAGTAACTATTATTCATAGCCCTAACAACTGGCACTAAACAAAGGTCAGAGCCCTAAACAGGAGGACTAACCAAGAGCAGCGCCTTAAGCAGTAACCATAATTCAGAGGCATAACCACTATGACTAACCAAGATTCAGAGCCATAAGTAGTAGGATTAAACAAAAATTCAGAGTTCTAGAAACTGGAAATAGCCAAAAGTCAGAGCCTTTAACACTAAGAAAGAACAAGAGTCAGAGCCCTAAACAGTAGGATTAAACAAAAAAATCTGAGCCCCAATACTGAAACAAACCATGTCTTAAATACTAGGCCTAGTTGAGGCTCAGTGGTTAATACACTGGTTACTGCAGCTCACCAGAGTTGGAACTTTAAAGGCATTAACCTGAAACTTATAGTGTCCATAAAATGGCTTAAGGCATGTGATTTGATTCTGTGTCTTGACATATTTCACTTTTAAACAGGAAATTAGGGTAGGTTGTATCAAGAGGCTTAATTTGCACAGCAGCCAGTAGCATTCAAGACATGCCCCAGACCCACTAAACCCATTAAAAAAAAATTGGATGACAAGGGTAAAATCCTTGATGATGTTTTGGGGGTGAAGCACACATCTAATTTTTTTTCACTGCTGAGCTGTGATTTTTAGAGCACCCTGTGCATAATGAGGACTCATGCAAGATATGACAGTGATTTATATGAGGTCCTATGATAAGTGGGCATTTAGATTAGCATGATAAATGACTCACACTCTTTCTGCTCCAGTGCGACTCACACTCATTCCTCTTCTCTCCAGTCTTTCTAACCTTTAACAGTTACCATGCGCCACAGTTTAACAACTGTCAGTGTGTATGGATCAAATTTTAAAGCAGGGGGAAAAAGTCATGATAAAACAGTATGAAAAGTATACTACATAGTAATGAGATGATGGAACATCCTTAACGATGTGTGTTGTCACAATGGGAGCTGCCTGCATTTTTATCTGTGCAATGAGATTTTATATAATTTAATTCAACCTTCCCCCCCTCCCGGGGGGAACAGTTGTAAACACTATTAAAATGGCCACAGGACAGCACTGAAGGTTCAAATGTGTTGTGGTTTTTCAGATTGAGTAATGACAGTGAATTTGTGGAATGATTTTCATTTATATAGTGAATATATCACTGCTGTGCTGGGGTTATAAATCTGAGCAATATTTTAGCCATGCTCCTGCTAAAAGGTGCCTTTCAGATAGACAGGGGATAGAGGTGCTGTCATTTATGCAACAGATGAGCTACAGTTACATCTGTTAGTAACTGTATACTTACAAGGTATTTGAAAATTAAAGTATATATTAAAAGCATCATACCGAATCAGTTAACTGAATTACGGTTGAGACTTGGCTCGTCTAGTTAGTGCTCTATGAGACAACGGGCACAATGGCTTTGATGATGGAATTAAAAGTAAAATTGAAGCTTTAGAATCACATCTGTTTGAGGCAGAATGTACAGAGTAGGAAGTAAGAGAGCTGCACAGACTAAAATGCTAAAGCACTGCTGCATCAGTCTCTTTATGTAGAAATGAAGCAAGGGTAAATTTCCACTGTGCCACTATCAGCAGGTATTCAAACAGTAGTGTGGGTAATGTAGGAAGCCATAGATTCAGAATTTAATACGAAAATTAATCTTGGAGGCCACTGAAGATCACTCATTGGTGAAATAAAAAATGGTCCTTGGTTAGAGGTCTTCTGAAATTCTGTTCTTGAGTCATGCAAATAATGGAACATCGAAATGGTGTCCATGTTTTTTTGTGTGTGTGAACATCTGTTTCCTGTGTTTCGATGAGCAGAGAGAAGAATCATCAGTTCTTTCTCCAAGCTCTCTTATTAAAGAAAATGACCTCAGATAGTTTGTCAATTACTGTCAGAGATGTTTCTACTTTCTGTGGAATTCCGAATTGTGCCTGTGCTTCTGTAGCATAAACAACACAGTTTTGAAATATTGCAGTTTGCATGTATACAGTGTATGACATGTGTACTGTATATGTATAGTAGTAGAACAGTTATATACGTTCTATTACATTGCACACCGGACATTTTCCAAGCAGTTGTCTGTTTAGAGAATTTGGAAGACATCAGGGAACCATATATAAAAAATATTTTTAAATTTCTAAAAGTCACGTGTCATTGATTCTGGAATTGTGGCATGTCCCAAATGTATACAGGTCACCTGTTGCTTTAGCACTTATCACGATTTCCCCTTGTGCTAGCGCTGGAGCACACGCCCAGAAACCTGAAGTGCGAGCTCAAAGTGTTTTGTCAGTGACACTGACTTTTTTTTTTGCAGCCAAGTGCTCCGCTTTTCTTTCCTGTTCTACCTCAGACATCACTAAGCCAGGCTCCGCTTTGGACATCGCTCTGCCTTCCTGCTCGGCTAAGGACGTTTCTCTGCCTTCCTGCTCGGCTGATGACGTCGCTCTGCCTTCCTGCTCTGCTGAAGACGTCACTCCTTTTCTTTGCTTCGTGCCGTATGTCGCTCCCCCTTTCTGCTCCATGGAGGACATCGCTCCCCCCTCATGCTTAATTGAGAGCATTGCTCCTCCTCCTGGCCTCAGAGAGAGCCTCACTCCCCCCTCTGGCTTCGCAGAGAACTTTGCTCCTCCCTCTGGCCTCACGGAGAACTTCGTTCCTCCCTATAGTGTCATGGGGAACGTCGCTTTGTTCTGCCTTGAGCTTTGTTCCTCCTGCTGGCTGTGCATTAGCCATCGCTCTGCATTTAAGCCAGGCCGGGGATATCATGTCGTCTCTCTGCGGTGCGGAAGAGACTGCTCCACACCTGAACCTCAGAGACCACGCCACGTTCCTCTCCGAGGTCGAAGAGACGGCCTCCCAAGCCATGTTCCTGCCTGAGGTCGAAGAGACAACCTCCCAAGCCATGTTCCTGCCTGAGGTCGAGGAGACAACCTCCCAAGCCATGTTCCTGCCTGAGGTCAAAGAGACAGCCTCTGATGCCAAGTTCCTGTCTGAGTCTGATGAGGTGGTCTCATCTCCAGAGCTCCTGCTACAGGTCAGTGAGATGACCTCCCATGCCAAGTTCCTGTCTGAGGTTGAAGAGACGGCCTCCCAAGCCACGTTCCTGTCCGAGGTCGACGAGGTGACCTCCCAAGCCACATTCCTGTCCGAGGTCGACGACACGGCCTAACAAGCTACGTTCCTGTCTGAGGTCAACATCACGGCCAGCAACGTTATGTTTGCACCTGAGTCTGCTGACACGGCCGACCAAGTTCTGCCTTCCTGTCCCACTGAGGAAATTGCTCTGCCTTCTCGTCCTGCTGAAGCTGGTGACCCAGCTTCCCACACCTGGGTGCTGTCTAGCGATCCTGCCCCAACCTCATGCCTGCCTTTCGCCTCCTTGAGGAGCCTGCTATCTGTTGGACAATGCCTGCTTCGGGACCTGAGGGGCTGTGAAGACATTTTGCCCAGAGGGCCAGGACCGCCAGGGGAGGGAGTGTTTTCTGGAGCTCCGGGAGTAGCGCTTTTGGGGGAGGCGGGGTTCGGTCGCAATTTCCTCTCGCGCTAGCACTGGAGCACAGAAACCCGAAGCGTGAGCTCAAAGTGTGAGCGCGCTTCCGGGTTTGTCAGTGACACTGACTTTTTGTTTACTTTTGACACTTGTGTTTTGTTGTGATTTCTGTCCTGTCTGGAAAATGAACCTGAGCTAAGACTGGGAACCAGAAAAGAAAAAACTAATCTAAACAACTATAAACTATTGATGTGTTGTTTAGAATTTGTTAATTGACAGGTTAATGCCAGTCTATAGATTGTTTATTGATTTTCTGGTGTGCATCTACAATGGAATATCCAAAATTAAGTGTTAGAAACATAAACTGATTATATATTTCTAGATAATTTTAGTATCTGTTATATAATCTAATCCCAAAGAATTTGATAGCAACAACAAATGACAATCTATGAATAAAACTCCCAGAAAGAGCAGCACTGCTGTGTCCGTGTCAGCAAAGCAAAGCTGAAATATCCACAAACACAAGATAAAGAAATCATATCTTACATTAAAGTTTCTCCTTCAGACATTTCCCATGAGGATTGTAGTGCACAATGAACAATGTTATTTTTAGTAGTTAAAGTTGATTAGATGATACTGTTTGTTACACTGTTCAGTTACCTTGAATGATGCATTTACCATTTACCAAGGAGCAAAATACTCATAACCAAGACCAGGAGAAAAGACATAAATGGATCATTCATGATAGATGAAAACAACTAATATAAGTATGACTAAAATATTCTAAAACCTTGAAACATACGAGTTTCATGGCCAGGATTTTAGAGAGACATCAAAGAATCTGGAGGGAGAAAAACAGAAAATTGCATGAAAGTCACAGCAATTGTGGTTCAAACACACTTTAAATGGACTGAACATAAGGTTTTCAAGCTGACTCATAGGTATTTATTTTATTTTTGGGAATACAGCTTTGCCTTATATGGTACTATGGGGAAAACTGATTAAAAACTCCATCCATCCACTGTTGTGGTTTCAGAAACCCAATTTTAGAGTGAGTCTCTAAAGTGGACAAATCTATTTTGGACATTCACATTCAGTATTGTTTGGGTTCAATTGGTACATGCAATAGTACTGTTGGGTTGCATGATTAGGCTGTGCATTTTGGCATTATATAATTACCAACTGTGCCACATTTTAGGGATACAACCCACAGTCACCATATCATCAGACACTTTATGAATCATGTCCGCTGCTTTATATTTGACTGCATGCATTATGCATAAGGCTGCATCAGACCATTAATGGAGACATTAATAACAACCTTAGTGCTTATGCATCTGCAATTGCAATAAGCATGTGTGCACTTTTCTCAGATCACAGCTTAAGTGTGCTTTTGACAGTGCATAATGCAGTTAATACATTGTGGAATAGTCTAGTCACTTGCTTGAGTGACTGTACCATGCAGGTAAAAGAGTTGGGTTAGGCATTTGTTCAGTTATGTCGAGTGGAAGGTCCAGCTTTACTTTCAGAACCTTAATCAGTATGTAGCACATTCATTGCTGTTGCTGAACCACACTTCAGCATTACACTCTGATAATCATATACTCCAGTCTCAGGCTATCAGCACTCTATGCCAAATTGGGCCTCAACTTTAGAGAATGAGACACAGTCTCTGTATGTAAGACAGCTGTAGTTTATTAAGCTGCCCCAAGATTTGCACTTAAATGCATTATTGTACAACCACTAACACAGGGATGTCCAATCCTATCCAGAAAGGGCCGGTGTGGGTGTAGATTTTCATTCCAACCAAGCAGAAGCCACACCTGAGTCTGTTGAACGCCAAGATCAACTGATTAAACAGGTGGAATCAGGTGTGGCTCCTGCTTGGTTGGTATGAAAACCTGCACCCACACTAGCCCTTTACGGATAAGATTAGACACCCCTGCACTAACAGTTCTTGCATTTGTCCCATGTCTACTGCCAGCTCTTCTAATCTGCATCCCGAGGCAGGAAAGATAGATAGATAGATAATTTATTTGTCCTCAAAGAGGAAATTTGTTATCACCGTGGGTGCATAGAAAAACATAAACACAACAACACCATACATATAAACCATCATAAACAATCACAGGCATAGAGGGGAGAAGGGAAAAAAAGAAAAACATCAGGATCATACAACAAATGCCAGAGTATAAGATGGCATCACAATGGCTGATTGCCTATGTGTTTAACGCTCAGATAGCCATAAGAACAAAACTCCTACCATAGCTGGCCTTTCTGCACAAGGGTAGTCTATACCTGTGGCCAGAAGGAAGGGGGTTGAAATATTGATAAAGTGGGTGGTCTGGATCATTAAAATTTTTATGTGCCTTCCGGAGCGTATGTGAAATGACAGTCCGATAAATTAGGGGTGGGAATACCAATAATATTTCTCACTAAATTAGTTATCTTCAAGAGTTTGTTCTTATTGGTAACTGTTAGCATATGAAAAAACAAATGACACCGTACATAAGAAATGGCTCAATAATACTTCTATACAGAAGAAGAAGCAGGCTAGGCTGAAAGACAGATATTTAAGTTTACGAATGGCTGTAAGTCTCTGTTGACAGCACTTGTAAATACCTAGAGTGTGCTGATTGAAGTTGAGATGTTTATCCAATGTAATGCCC
>JANDJT010000131.1:4046722-4067331 GCA_024331685.1 Stegophilus panzeri | reverse complement strand
TGATAGTCCAAAAAAGAATCATTGTCCTTATTAAGCAATGCAAGAATGGCAGTATCATCTGCATATTTAAAGTAATGTGGACTTTCACAGTCATTTGTATAGAGAATATAAAGAAGTGGACTAAGTACACACCCCTGAGGGGTGCCCGTGTTGAGAACAATAATGGGTGATAATGCATTGTCCACCTTTACCTTTAAAGGTGCTCACTCTTCCTCTTCAGTGAAAGAGTAGCAGAAAAAAACTTGCCTTTTTCTTTCCAGCTTGCTCTGAAGCTATATCTGCTGCTTGCATCATGCCTCATTGCATCAGCACATATGATAAAAAGCATTATACTGCTGTTGTGAAGTATCTGTAAGTACACAAATGCTCAGGTCCTATACAACTTGTCCCTCATCCAACTCTATCAGAACTTGGCAGAACAAATAACTCACTGTCCTGCTCTGAAATACACAAAAGGTTGGGAAAGTTGACACAGGCCTGAGTTTATGGAGATTAGTCCCTCTGAATCCACAACACTCATGCTGTTACATGCCACACAGTTACATGCCACACATGGAACTGTTAAATGCCGCTGTTACATGCCAGACATGGAACACAGTCAGTCATGTTGAAAATAGTAATAAGTAGAATATTAGAGCTGCCATCACAACTGTGTGCGTCAATACACTCTATCTAATGCTATAGATTTAACAATAACAATAACATCACTAGCAAAAATCAAAGGATGAATGCACTATACTCAGAATCTTGAATCCATTTACTCAACTTCCTGACAAAATAAAAATGAAAGCAAGGAAAAGCATGATTTAGCAGATACCTTTTATAGGTTTTTCACATGGCATCATTGCACTACTTTGCTATTTATGCTTGGTAAGGAAATGAGCAAACTGGAATACTCCAATAATTTCTTCTGTAGTGGCAGGCCCACACACTGGCTTTAGGAGAAATAATCAGAGCTGCGCTAGTACAACAGGTTGCTGAAACTCAGTTGGAAATCCCAGTTGTACCTCACTGATAGGGCCATCTAATCACACACGGCTGGCTCACTTTGATGAGGATGCTCCAAAGAGGAATTAAAAGGCCTTGCAATTCGCACACAAGGGAGATCCGCTTTCTGTTTCTCTCTTTTTCCAATTCACAGAGGGTGCCAGTGAGGCCATGGCACCACCAGACTGACTAAATGAATCCCTGCTATGGCCCTAGTAGACCCCAAATGCCCCTGTCACTGTTAAGAACCCTCTAGCTGAATATTTCTCTCTCTCTCTCTCTCCACTATTTTTTGTCTTCTTTCTCCATCTTTCTTTCAGTCTTTTTTCTCCTATATTTTTTCTTCATTGTTTTTTCCTCTTGAAATTTTCCAACTTATCACAAATTTTCTTTAAAAGAAAGAAAAAAACAACAATGAATTTAATTTAATTTAATTCATGGTTTGTGTTTTTTTTAAGTGGTGGTGTTCAGCCCTTGCAGAATATCAGTTTCCACACTTCCCCTTTCTGGGATCCACTTTGAGATTGTATCTCTGCCTTCTGACATTCAGGATATTAATGATATTAGAACATAATTTTACAACTCATTCATTCTGGACTCATCTGCTGAACTTCACATTTCACGTTTTATTCTGTATATGAATCTGGAGAAAAAAAAAACATTTGCTTATATTATTAAGAATATCAAAGCTTTTGAATGGTAGTGTACATGGAACAATAATTGTAAAACACAATATCATGGTTATAATTACAACACAGTTTCTTCTTTTTCTGTTTTAAGTAGGATGACATTAAATGCCTTATGGTACTGCAGCAGCAGTGTTATTCAATGACTAAAACTGTAAGAACATTGTTTAACATATAGTTTAAAAGAACAATGTTGAACTCTTTACGATATGCAGGGCATTATAAATTCTTTAAGATTTTAAGTGCTGTTTTTCTTATGTCCTTGAATAACGATAAAGTTACTGTTATACACTGTCACAGCCCTAAGTGAAATTATTTTTCAAATCCTGAAGAGCAAAGGGGTGACTAGAACATCATTACTGTACAGCGCTCCTGTTACACTTACACTGTATATCCACAACCTGTCCTTTAATGACACTGAACACACTAAATATAGGTGTCAGCAGTGTGCCCACCATCACACACTGTAAAACTAGAGTTATCCAACATATACGAGCCTTAAGGAAAAGCTGCATGGTAGTTACTTTTTTTTATTTCTAAAACTGTGAATGTGACTGCACTTTATATGGTGCTATAAAAATACCAATTCAATTGTATTTTATTGTACTGTTTCAAATTTCTAGAGAAAGCTAACAAGTTAATGATAATCTGTTAGCAATGGTGAGACAGAACAGTCTTGTCAAGCATTTATTATTTTCTTTAATCCAATAAATCCATAACTCAAATTAAACTGCTGTATGAAAATATGGATCAAGCACACTTAACAACTTGAAAATCGATACTATAACAGAAATAGTACTTTTCTAATAGGAGTCATTTATTTGGGTCAGTGTTTTGTAGTTAACAGAGGAAATGCATTGACACAATATATTGTGGCAGATCCCGTGTAGCTAAACAATTGACTGTCAAAAATCACGTAAAACTTGCTCCTCCTGTTTGTTTGTTTTTTTCAACCAGAAGGAGCTAAAATGTAAGGGCTTTGTTATTTACTCCTTTACACACACTCATCAATTCCCTTTATGTTAACCAATATAAACCAATTTCCAAACCAATATAAGGATATTCAGTACATCACAAGATATGTTTACAGTTTCCTTATTTTAACAAGAACACAATTAAATGTCATGTTACTGTGTAGTCATAACTGTGAAACTGAAATCATGTTGAGTAGACTATTTATGCCATTTCAATTCAATGTCAATCAATTTTATTTGCATGGCACTTTAATTAATTGATAGTGTCACAAAGCACCCTTCAAGGAAATAAAGTAAAATCTCCATGAAACAACAGGTGGAAGAAACCTTGAAAGGAACCAAACTCACCTGAGTGACAACAGTATACAGGTATAGAAGTGTAACGACAAACAGTACTGAGTGTTTGTTGAAAGGTTGTTCAGTATGAACAGATTGTGAATAAGAGTCCTGTACAGCAGCAGCACCTGGGTACAAATCTAAATTGTTCAGGTGAATCCACTGAAGCTTGGATGAACTTAAGCATAAATAGTTTTTGAAGTGAAAAGTGAAAAGCTTTAGGGTATCAATGTTGGACCATTTCCAAGCCATTGGAACACTGTAAAGACAATAATCAACAAGTGGAGAAATTATGTCATGACAGTGACACTACTAAGGACAGGATGTCCCTCTAAAGTTGATGAGAAGTTCAGGATAAAACTGGTCAGGAAGGCTGTCAGGAGGCCTACAGCAACATTAAAAGAATTGCAGCAATTTTCCTACATGTGACAACAATCTCCCTAACTCTTCATATCTCTAGGCTATGGGGTAGTGTAGGGGTCCAGTCACTGGTCCAACGACGCTATCCAATGACATAGTAGAAGGATTTCCACATGTTTCTGTCTTTTTGGAGCGATGTGAATACATTTAGATTATTAAATTTGTCATTCCAATTCTGTTTGACTCTCTCTTAAATTAAATCTGACTCCAACTGTAAAAACCTTAATGTTGTATTTGTTTCCTAGTTATTTGTATTTTGATACTTTTGATCTTTTACATTTGATTAATTCTAGTTTATTCTATATTTTAAATTGTGCTCGTTCATTCGGATTCCATGTCGCTCAGAGTCTCGCGCCGGCTGTGTACGCGGATCTCACGGTCACAAACTCGCCAGTCTTGCTCATTAGCCAGAGGTAATTGACTAATACTATTTAGATGGCTGGCCCATGCTGGCCCTTTTCTAAAAAGTACTTTGTTTAGCCCCCTTAGATAGTAACACTTAGTTATAGTAACGCTATTTCTAGTCAGAGGTAATTACCACTAAAATTTACAGAGATAGACCAATAATATGTGAGTTAAAATTAGCTTTATATAATCATGCATTAGTTTCCTATGTACACATTAATTAGAAAAATATTACAATGACCAGAGGTTTAGACTTCACCATATTTAGACTTAGTCGATCAACTTTATGTTGTCCTTCCCTTTCGAGCCTGTACATACTAAGTACACTTAACTTAACGCCAGGTTGTTAGCCTGGACTCTAAAATATCAGTTGGCATGCCCCAATGCTCCAACTAAACCTGGATTTTAGCCTGTACTAACCTGGTCGCAGATTTGCGGTAACAAGGATTTAACGTAATCTATTAGAGACAGTAATTTCAGAATAAGTCAGAATATAATCAAGTCTAATAATTTATTTAACCAGGTATGAACACATCCAAATCCAATACTACTAATAATAATAAAAAGAAAGAATTTACATTCAGCATTACATTACCGATCAAATTCAAAACATAATAATACAACAAAGTCAAAACTTACATACCTGGTAGAGAAAAACTACACATAGTAATCGTATGGGAGATCTGTCTACAGATTCCCTGAATTGTTGGCCAGCTCTCCCCTAAATACCCAGATGCTCTGTGGGTCCACCAAATGGTGTTCTTTGTGATTATAATTTGATGTTTGTGGAAGGATGTACCTTATTTACATACAGGAGGTAATTTGAGTGAGGGACCCTGGGAGGGTGTGCCTTTAACGGCATGCGATATTTTTATTTGAACTGCTGTTGAGGGAATGAGACCATATTTTCCAGATGCACTGAGACCTTTTGTATAATATAACAAACATGTAAAGTCAACATCTTATTCACATCAAAAGATGTTATGTAATGCATATATACCTTGGGTGTGTTTAAGGTGATCTTGACACAGAGAGAGAAAGGTGTGAGGAGAGAAAGAAGGAAACAATGAAGTGAGGATCTCCTAGTCTCCACTCAGCATGATGTGCTAGTTCCGATGGAGATGCTAATTTTTAAGGTGATCTCAATACAGAGAAAGAGAAGGGTGTGGGGAGAGAGGAAGTGAGGATCTTCCAGTCTCCACTTAGCATGATGTGCTATCTTAGGTGAGGATGCTAATTCTGTGGGAGAGAGTTAGAGTGTTATTTTCCATTAGAGTCCTTTTTCCTCAGAGAGCAGTCCTCTCCAGGCTCAGACATATTGGTACTAGCCTCACAGTAGGATGGCAAGACGGAAGTCTTTTTTGACCAAAAAAATAAATACAAAACACATCCTGTCTCCCAAAACCATGTGGAATAATGTGTTATGGTCTGATTACACCAAAGTTGAACTTTTTGCCATAAAACCAAAAGATGTGTTTGACATCAAAAAAACAAAGCACATCACCGAATGAACACCATACCCACGGGGAAGCATGGGGGTGGCAGCATCATACTTTGGGGCTGTTTTTTGCTGGAACTGGGGTTTTAATCAGGGTGTAGGGAATAATGAATAGCTCCAAATACCAGTCAATTTTGGCACAAAACCTTAAGACTTTTGCTAAAACACTTAAGAGGAAGAGGAATTTCACCTTTCAGCATGACATCAACCCAAAGCAAACCTCCAGATCAACAAATGAATGGCTTGACCAAAACAAGTTCAAGATTTTGGAATGGCCCAGCCAGAATCTAGATCTACATCCAATCAAAAATCTGTGTGGTGACCTGAAGAGGGCTGTGCACAGGAGATGCCAAGCCAATCTGAGAGAGTTAGAATGCTTTTACAAGGAAGAATGGCAAAATATGTGCCAAAATAAGTCAAGATGTGCCAAACTGATTGACTCTTATCCAAAAAGATTGAATGCTGTTATTAAATCTAAAAGTTCTTCAAGTATTAGTTTAGGGCTGTGCACACTTATGCAACCAGGTTGTAAATGTTTGTGTTTTTTTCACAAAAATTATTCTTACTGTTTTTCACTTTAAATAATAAATTTCACAATAAAATTGTTAAAATTTCACAATAAAATTTCTGACATAATTTATCTTGGTTTCTGTTTTTTTTTACATCACACAAACTTGCCATTTTAACAGGGGTGAGTAGACTTATATATACTGTGTAGTATAGTAATGAGTTCAAATACCTTCGGTGTGAAGGTGCATCATCTCAGTATTGCTGTGTCCCATTATGTGACACATCCTCAAGGTTTAATTCTTATTTCCATAATTTCCCTTTGGACAACGAAACACGCAAAAAGTGGATTCACAATATATGGCATGATGATTTTAACATCACTCCTAATACAAGAGTCTTCAGTCTTCACTTCAAGTGTGATGATTTGATGGAGCCATTGACTCTCACAGGACACAGACTTCATCCTTCAGTTCTCTAGTTTTGTCTCCCAATCCTCAGACTATGTGGCTTCTCTGACCTCCTCGTAGTAGATCTGAAACAAGTCACCCTCTGACACTAATCTCTCCTGTCACCTGATCCTTATCAGAAACTGAAAAAATGCACCAAATTAGTGACATTTATAGTCCTAAAGAATCATACATATTGTATTAACATAATAACATTAGAGAAACTATAAAAACAAAATATCTAAAAAAAAATTAATAAATAATGGTCAACAGTCACAAATGATGCTAGCTAGATGGTTAGCTTGATAATACTTACTTTCAGAGTTGTCGATATAACTTGAAACATACAATTTAAAGCCCTTCTCCTTCTTACTAGAGTGAGTAAGCTCACAATGTGATTGACATTGTTGACATCATTCACATCACAGCACCGGAAGTAGCGGTGGCCACTGAGACTAAATACAGAAGCAACCATGCATAGAGTCCATTGTTATGGCTATATTTTCTTCACAGACTCATCGAATTGTTATTATGCATTAGAGAGATAGAGTTGTCATGTTGTCATGTATATTCAACATGACAAGCATGCCTAATTAAAAAAGATAGACTGAGGATTGTACACAATAAAGGAAAAACCGTAAACAATGACACCATGGCAGTGAGAGTTGATTCAAACAAGAGGTACTGTTGCTATATGATTATGGTATTCCATGATAAAGTATTTTGAAATAGTTATGTCATTAATCCTATATCATTATCCTGTCTGTCTATGCTCTTAATGCCACTGTGAACTCTGACTACAATTTTTGGATTATAAATCTCACCCCAATCACTAGCACTCTCTCTCGCCCACATGTTAATATCAGAAAAACCAGATGATAGACATAATTGTAATAAGGGCAGGGAAGGTGCAAAGGACATCAAACACTGGAAGCTAAGTAACTTCCTCCTAGTCAACTTTAACAATAACAAAGTGCTCTTATGTCATAGTGTATATATATGTGTGTGTGTGTGTGTGTGTGTATATATATATATATATATATATATATATATATTTATACACACACATACATACATACATACATCAGAAACATTACTTGGCTAAGGAATGTAATATAACGATGAAATATAATGTTGTTATACTCTATGTATGTGTTACATGATGGCAAAAAATTAGTTCATACGCTAGACTACTTATGTGTCCTGTTTTCTGGATGTTTCATTAGCTGTCTAAACAACAGAACCAGAAGGCTTGACCATATTGTACCCTAATTTTACTGACATACCATTTGCTACCAGTTAAATTTTACATTTGTTATAAAACAGTACTACTGACCTATAAAACAATAATGATCTGGCCCTTCAATGGTGATTTCACCATGCTTGCATTGATCAGAAGTTGTGGATTCTTAAGTAGTACTTAGAATGATAAAAATTATAGCTGAGACCAGAGGTTTTCCCAGACTATCTACCAACTATAGAATAGAGTTCCTGTTAACATTTGGAACTTAGACACAATCTTAATTTTTATGTCTAGGTAGAAAATTTGCTTGCTTACTCAGGTATTTCCTCACAAATGTGCAGATATGGTGTTATAGCCATATTCATTATTTTTTGTGCAAAATTGAAATATTTAGGGTTTTTGGTATGACAATGAGCAATTATAATTTATTATTTTGGATTATATTATGTTTTGTTGTATTTAACGGTATTTGCTCTGATGTCATAGGTCACGTGAAATAGGAAAAGGTATATGTGACATAGGTTAACCTTGTGGGAGGGCCGATGGAAATGGAGAGCTGGGAAACACCTTTTTTGACCACACTCTTGCACGCCAGTTCAGAACAAACAGTTTTTCATTAAGTTTAATGTCAAGGTTTAATTATTAACAACTTTTCATTCATCTTTTTGTTTCTGTAAAGACAATAAATAATTTCATATCAACGGTATGCGAGGAGTGTGCGTTAATCCAGCCAGGCTTTCATGTTTCTTCGGCATGGAACAAATGGTCGACACATATAGGGATTCAGGAGCATAGAGATTTGGTATGCCCTTGCTCTTTCATGCCTTCACTCAGGTTTGTTGATGCTCTTGTCTCAGGCTGCCCTCATGCCTGGGTTACATTCTGTCAAGCTGTATAGGTACTCCTGTGATCTGATGTGATGTTGGTGCAAGGCCCTGATGGACTTTTCCTGCATTTGATCATCTTGCCCTCCAGACCTACCTGAAACAATACTGTTGCACACCTCCTGCTACTTCATCTTGGAGTTATTTGCAGTTGGAACTCACGTTCAATGAATAATAGCCCAGAGGATAGTGGATAGATACCCCTTTTGAGTCTGGTTCCTTCTGGCATCTTAGGAACATTTGCCACTGTCACATCTATCTTGCTTATTTGGGATCTACCAAAATTTGTGTAAAGCTGCTTTGTGGCAATGTCTGTTGTAAAAAGTGCTATAGGTAAAAAAAGCAGAATTGAGTTGAATTTGCATGCCAAATCTTCTCAAAACTCATAATGAGAGAAGTACAGAGAATGCTCCGCATTTCTCCCACATTCCTCCCATCCAGTGCTCATTGAAAAGTGCTGACAGTGGTTCAGCTTGTCATAGTCATGCTGTAAAATGATCTTTTTATACTTACAAGAACTATGTAAATATGTGATATTTACTATGATTTTCTAAATTATTGTTCCAGTTTATTTGACTAAATAAGAACTGAGCACATGACATTTCAATAAATCATTCACATATTCTGAAAATTTAAAATGACTCATTTGTATCCAAAGATTATAGTTAAATTGAAGTTATCATGAGTAAATGGAAGCAGTTCAGCAGACTACTATGGCTCTGTGGAGCTGTAATCATGCAGCATCCAGCTACAGAAAGCCTTTAAAGAGCCCATTCAGCTTATTCATACATAATGACCTCCTTGTGATCAATGAAATGCATCTCTGTCCTGCTATAACTGCAATAAGATACTCTATTGTCCAAAAGCCCATGATGCCACCCATGTTTTTTTTTTTTTTGTTATCGAAAAGGCTTATCCATCCTTCTTATCTTATATAAAACATAACATGGAATAACACACATTAGGAGTGTAACAAAGGATTAACTATGTATTAACTGAGTCAGTATTGCAGTATCTATCTATCTATCTATCTATCTATCTATCTATCTATCTATCTATCTATCTATCTATCTGTTTCTTACACATTTTCCTTCTGGTTGCAATGAAATGCACTGAGGTCAGTTACATCGAGAGAGCGTGCACCAGGTGTACAGTCAAACGGCACTAAATGAAATCCAAACCGGATGAAAACGGATCAAGTTGACATTTGAAGGGCACTCAATCTCTAAGCTACTTCTGTGATGAAGTATACTTAGCTCTGAAAGTGAAGCTGATGACACTTGCTGACTTCTCCTGTTCCAGAAGCCTTTTTGTGTTCTTTTCTGCTGTATAGATAGATAGATAGATAGATAGACAGATAGATAGATAGACAAACTTTTTGAGCCAATTTGGCAACCAAATCAAGACTGACAGCACCGCCTAATAAAGACAGAGTGCATTATTCATAGTTTCAATTTCCAGTTCAGCAAAATCCACTGACCGAGACAGACCTGCATGTTAGCAACAGCTCATGGTGGAGTCATTTAGAGTGAGTAAGGTCAAACATTCTGCTGTTGTAATTAATTTCACCAGCTGTCCTGCCCTCGTAATAACGTTTTGCTTGTGCCATGTAACAGCATGGCTACATGAGTCAGCACCAGAGCTTCCATTTACCTGCCTATATTGTATTTTCCTGCTTATAAGAGATGTGAAAATTGTTGTATGGCATAGGTTCTCAATCTTGGAGTAACAAACCTACATGGGATAAACTTAAATGTGGATGGGGTCAGAGATTTTTAACCAACCATTAGTACTATACATATAAATAGTAATATTAAGTTACAATTAAGTTACAATTAAAACTGTCAGATAATTAGTATTATTAAATGTCAAGCAACAATTTACACTGAATACTAGCAATATGCTAGGCAGCAGTTTAAAATACAAATGAGATTTGTCTAGCTAGAAACTGTACAACAAACAATATTCAAGCTTTTTTTCAGTGTATGTCCATAATCTAAACAGCACATGGGCAATATATCAGTCTAGTCAGATCTTACTGCAACAACGCATAAGAATAAACTTTGTGATCATATACAGTGGTAAAATAATGTTTAAAATATTTACAGATATTTTCACATTATATTTACTTAAACAGTGCAGTAACATTATTTTAAAAAATGTTTTTAAAATGTAAATGATACAAACATTTTGTAGTAAAATGGGCTTCATACTATGCACATATGACATGAAATGCAACATATGAACCCAACTGTCAAACTAAACCATTTGCGAGCACTTATAGGTATTTTTGTGAAACAGAGTTCAGTGCCCAAATGTGTGTCATGTCAAAGTAGTGATCCAAATGAATCTAGAGCTTTAATGTTTAAATATGGAAGTTACCTTTCTGAATTTTATGCAGGGTGCTGTCTCTACTCATGCAGTGCCTGGTGTAAGTTAACACATTATAATGATTCATCATGTTTTTCTCACATATTTAAAAGCACATCAACTTTTCCCCCTTTTCTTTCACAATCTTGATTTCTCTACAATCATTTACAACTGCAATCAAGCCCCATTTATCAAACCTGTGATCTTTTTCATCTCATCTCATTTGATGGAGTAGGCCTAGCTTTATATAGTGGACTGAAAGATTGAAGCTTAGTGAGATGTGGTATTGATGTAGCAGTTGTAATTTATAGTTTTCTTCATTGATGTGTTAGAATATTTTGAATGAGCCAAGGCAAGAGATTTATGAATGGTCTAAAGCAGGGGTTCCTTATCTTATCCACAAAGGGCCGGTGTGGGTACAGGTTTTCATTCCAATCAAGCAGGATCCACACCTGATTCCACCTGTTTAATCAGTTGATCTTGGCTTTCAATAGACTATCATGTGTGGCTTCTGCTTGGTTGGAATGAGAACCTGCTCCCACACTGGCCCTTTCTGGATTAGATTGGACACCCGTGTTCTAAAGTCCTTAGGTGCTAGCTATATATGGTCATCTGGTGAGGTGGGATCCTCAGAGTTGTATCTCTCAGCAAATTCCTTTTGTTGTTCTGATTTATTTAACTGCCAGTGTGCCTTCTCCAGTCCTGCCTTGCTTTTTACATACCACTCATTAATAGCTGATGCTTACGTGGGTGTGGTGTTGAAGATTAAGTGGAGTGGCTGGTAAACAAGTATGAACCAGAATGGCATGCACCTTGTTGTTGAGTGATGAAAGCAGTTTTGGGCATAATCATCATTGAGAAGAAATGTGACCACTCTTCTGGGTGATTGTTATAAAAGTTAAGAAGGAAACAAGCAATATCTTGATTAGGTCTCTCATTTACATTGATTAGGTCTCTCATTTACATTAACAGCATTATCCAGAGCAACTTACATTTATCTAATGTATACAGCTGAGCAGTTGAGAGTTAAGGGCCTTGCCCAAGGACCCAACAGTGGCAATTTGGTAGTGCTGGGATTTGAACTCATGACCTTCCAATCAATAGTCAAATATCTTAACCACTGAACTACCACCCCTAGGATTAATGGTGTCTGTTATAAATGCTCACCAAAGTTGAGGCTGAAGTATTTGAAGATAAATTGCCATAACAGTACATTTTGTGCATCAGAATGCTATAGGTAAGGAAGAAAGAGTACTATGGTAGCTTGGAATTGAGAGGAGGGCAAGTCTGGAGTAAAGTCAATGGTGAAGTGGGATGATGGATGTAGTACCTTGGGAGAGACCCTGGGAGAGACCGTAGCCTGGGTGGAAGCATGTAGTATGGTTCCCCACCAGTGTTTGGTGGTA
This sequence comes from Stegophilus panzeri, assembly GCA_024331685.1. Taxonomy (NCBI): domain Eukaryota; kingdom Metazoa; phylum Chordata; class Actinopteri; order Siluriformes; family Trichomycteridae; genus Stegophilus; species Stegophilus panzeri. The sequence goes on along the minus strand of JANDJT010000131.1, from coordinate 4,055,166 downwards.
AGTAGTTGCATTTGGTGGTAAGTAGGAAGGTGTGAGCCTAGCTGTTTAGATTATCTCAGAGGGACATGTGTGCTGTGAGACTGTTTGAGCTAGGACAATAGGAGTTAGAAGAAAAGAGTCCATAATGCTTGACTTGGGATGAGTTGTTTGTTATCAAGTTAAAAAAAGAAGCTGATTTCTCTGTGACAGCTGGTCTTCTCTCAGTCAGTACGTTTACATGGACAACAATAATCCAATATTAAGCCGATTAAAACAATACTTTGAATAAGAAACTACCATGTAAACAGTAATTTTTTATTACCTTAATCAGACTAAAGTCATTCTCAAAGTAAACACAAATCGAATTAAGACACGTGGAGTTTTCCCTTTTTAGTCGCATTATCGATGTGCATTATAGACATGTACACACCTTAATCACACTATAGTGTGGGAGTTTTCACAGCATTTTGCGCCAGGACAAGTACACACACGGCCATGCTCAACCGTTTGATGGCAAACAAGAGAGAATGGCTGCATCCCAAACCGCATACTTATCTGCTATATAGTAGGAGATATACATGTATTTCAGCTAATATATAGTAGGTGAGTACGCGGTTTCGGACGCAGCCCACGGCTTCAAGCAGTCATCTATTTGTACATACAGCATGACAAATAATTAACTGCACTTGAAGCTTTCATAAAATAAAAAATAAAAACACCAAAAACTGTATACGGTACCATAATGAAGACGAATTGTATGTTGATATGTGAAACTCTGGAGGGAACGTCGGACGGCGTGGCGTGGGGACGTAATGACGTGTGCCGTTAATCGATCAATGTTCTATAACATGTAACACGGGAACATGAAAGGAGTATTCTAAAAGTGACTTATGTAAACACCTTAATCACAATATTGTCTTATTCAGAATAAGGTCAATAATTAGATTTACTGCTGTCCATGTAAACGTAGTCAGAGATTTCTTCTGTTGGTTTCAAACTTTTTAACTGTAAAACAATAGCGGGTCACTTTTGCTCAGCCTACAGCTTATTATATGGTTACTAAGCAACATCCCCACTCAGACGATGAGCTTTGCATCTTAGTAACTCTTAGGGCTATTTTAAATTGTGTTCCCTGTAAAATAGGCTACAGTACACTTCAGAACCCTTCAGTCAGCCTGTAGCAATGATTAAGATAAAATTTTCTGCCTTAAGACATATATTGTGACCTACAAGAGCTACAACACATCAGCCATCTTTTACCCTGTCATACAGAGTGACAAACACCGCCTGATTTGCACATAACTGCTGCATCGCATAGGAAATGAAAATCAGGTAATGCTTGGCAACCAGTTTGCTTTGTTTTATAATTTCCCTTAAATTCAGAGGAACATGCTGACTTCAGCAGTTGAACTTTAGATCCTATTTATATTGTTTAATACAGCAGTGGGGCTGCTGATACTACTACACAAAACCGTTCAATCTGGCCATGAGAAGAAAGTGAATTATTACTGCCTGGTTTAAGAGTCTCGTACTTTGCTTTATCCGGGTCGGGTTGGCTTTAGAGATGTGTTAGATCTCAGGAAAACTGATGCAAACACACTTCACACACATGCACAAATTCATTCAAACCTGGGAGCAACTTAGGGTAGCCAGTCCACCTACCTGTATGTTTTAAGTGGTGAAGGAAACTGAATAATCAGAAGGAAACCAGTGCAGACACAGCAAGAACATGCAAAACTACATATTGGTGCTGTGAGGTGACAGTCATTTGTAATTGTAAATCATAAATAACAACACTAATAATAATTTGTACAGCTTGTTAAGGTCTCAAAAGATAAATGAGACTAAATGATTGTTCAGCTTCTCACATCTGCAGTCATAACCTATTTGTTGAATCTTCTAAGCAGGTAAATGTTTGTACACAGTGATCTAATAATCTGCTGACAATTTTGACATTCAATTTCTGTTTGTGCACTCATGTGGTAGTTTATTGGTTATTAATATTTCAGTGTTTTGAGCATGCAGATATCAGCTGGATATAATTTTGCTCTCTAAGCCTGAGCTGATATTTATGTGTCTAGCTGTCTCAGGCTAACGTAGCCTACTAGAAAGGAAAAGCTATGAATTGCTGAATCATTGTTTCCTATATTAGTTTCTTTAATAATTTAAGCATAAGCACTGTATGGAATACAAGACAGAGGGGCATGGCTGTAAATGCATAGTCTTTTTATTTAGGTGTTTTGCCTCAGTCAGCTACACCTACCATATAGGTGCACTTTGTCAGTGTAAAGCTAACTGTAGTCCATCTGTTACTGTGCAGATATTGTCCTCTACATCATCTATCAATGAAAATGGACCACCATATAACCACTGCAAATATTATTTATAGTAGATGATGGATCATTCTCAGTTCAGGAATGACAATTACCTGACAAGCATAGCAGTGTTATGTAAAGTATAAAACATGCCGGGACATGCAGTTATAGGAAAATAGTCAACTATCTGTTGGTGTAAGGCAACTTGAGTGAAGCATAGTTACTGTTACCACCCCAAAGTTGATTATTTTCCAAAAACAGGATGTCCTGACATGTATTATTCATCAATACCATAGCAATTGCCAATGCAAACAATTTGTTATTGCAGCTATTTAAAAAGTATTTCCCTGGCTGGCTCATGAAGTTAATAAGAATAAAATAAAGCAGCTTGTCATGATACAGAGAAACTGCAAAGCCCTCTGTGCTGAAGATATTCCTGTGTCCTAAAATATTTTATTTTTGACTGTTAAAAAGTGCTGACATTAGAGACACCGTCCACAAATGTTAAATAAATCTCTTTACAGAAAACTTCACCATATCATTAAGTACACACTTTCTTTTAAGCCATGCATGTCCCTGTGAATTAGCTGTAACTATAGAAACAATAACATATTAAAATGAGCACATTAATACAACCCTGCAATTTCTCTTGCAACTTTTGTTATGGTGAGATCACGAGAAAATTAAATCGAGATCATGAGAAAACAAGGAAGAAAAACATTTATAATGCATGGCCGCTTAAGGTTTCTGTACAAAGCAGTGACTTTGATATTTAAAAAAAAAATCCTAGCACCATTGATATTTTTAACAACTAATAAAGTGGCCATTGACTGCTAGCAAAAGACAGAATGCAGGTTTTATCAGTAAACACTAGAGAGAGAGAGAAAGAGAGAGAGAGAGAAAGAGAGTGCATGTGTGTATGTCACCTTGAGCTGCACTGTTTCCATGGACTCTGAATGCAACAGCAGAAAATTGCATCAGTCAAGAAGGCAAAACGACAATTTCTATTTCAGTCAGATAGACAAACAGTGGAGCCTTGACTGGATTGAATGTGCTTGCTGCTCTGTACTTAAGAATGACCTTATAAAGCTCTCGGCGAAAATCTGAAGCCAGCTAAGCCTGAATGACACTCACTTATCTCTCTTTCATTACCAGATTTAGACAACCCTATGGAATTTATTTTACAGAAATGGTTACTTCTTCAAACTCTGTGTAAACTGTGATTAATGTGCAAGTAATTAACCAATTGATGAAAAAAGTATGGTGTAAGATTATATATGTATGAGCAATATTATCAAATAATAATTAGAAGTAGAAACAGCAGCAGAAGAAGAATAAAGAAGACTAGAGACCTGGGTCATAACCACAATTATATAGTTATTATAACTTATTACAAAAGAACACATGGGCAACTATGTAATTGTAAGTTGTTGTTTTTTTGTAACACATTACAAAAAACATCTTTATGTCACGACTTTGCAGGGGCACATCATTAAAAACTATCAATTACACATGCAGTATGTCACGTAATGGGGGCTGAGACGGAAGCAAGTGCAGGCAAGGCAGTTTAATGAGAAGACAAATCCACAGGGTTAGGCAGAAATCAATAACCATAGACAGGCAAGGGTCGTACGATCATTTAAATAATCCAAACTAGGCAAGGCAGTGAATCAATGTCGAGGGAATAACAAAATCAAAAAACCAGTGCAACGACACAGGGTAAAGGCTTGGTAAACACCAGAGACAAGTCACCTGAGCGTATACTACACAATGGCTGTGTGTGTGTGTGTGTGTGTGTGTGTGTGTGTGTGTGTGTGTGTGTGTGTGTGTGTGTGTGTGTGTGTGTGTGTGTGAGAGAGTCTTTTAAGTAGTGTGATGTAATTCAGAACAGGTGTGTGTGATTAGTCCTCAGGAGGTGATGTGTCTGTGTGTTCTATTGGGAGTTGTAGTTGTCGGCCATGTTTGTAGTTCGTGGTACATTCTGGGAAATGGAGTTTCTGGTTTGCCATGACATGGAACAGTACTACACATAGTATCCATCCCATTTAAAGAATGATGTGAAAGTGAATGAAGGTAAAGACCAGAAACTATGGCTTGTGTTCAGATGAAATGGAGCTAGAGTGGTATGTTGAAGAAAAGGGGACAGAAAATCACCCGAAACTGGGTCGATATTGGTAATTTATTGGTAATTTATTGGTAATTTAGTGCATCTTTGTAAAGTTGTTACACAGGAACAGTGTACAGTAAATAACCATGAAATGCAATAATCCATGCTGACATAAGCGATATGTACATATATCTCTCAGTCACTCACTCCACTTTTATTTGATTGCACCCCTCTCCCAGAAAATAAACTGTGATCAGAGAAAGTCAGTCAGGACCACCACTAATCCAGCATCACTAAAGCTGCAGATGCTATGTCAAAAGTAATAAAATTGTGCATGTTTGATTCAGATCAATGTCATTCAGAGCAAAGTAGGGTTTGTTACTCCTTGTTCTTTATTAAAGAGTCCATTTGATTAAGTTTACCTGTAGATGTTAATTAATATGTTAACTATCAAACATGTACTAACATAGTTAAGGTGGCTCCACTTAAAAGAAAAATAATTAGAGAGAAAAAGCTAGCACCCTGGTATAACAATCATACACGCACCTTAAAACAGACCACTCGACAATCAAAACGTAAATGGCGTCAAACCAAATTGGTAGTATTTCAAACAGCATGGAAGGAGCACTTTCTGAACTATAGAAAATCTCTTAATGCTGCTCAGTCTATCTCGCCACCCTAATTGAAGATAACAAAAATAATCCTAGATTCTTATTCAATACTGTAGCAAAATTAACTAGGAATAAAACTACCACAGAAACTTGCACACAAGCATTATATAGCAGTGACGATTTAAAAAAAAATATTCACTGGCAAAATAGAAAATATTAGACAAAAAATTCAGACTATTAATTTAAAACCAGACAGTCTTATAATGAACTCTGTAGATGATAATATAGCAATATCAGATCAACGATTAGAATGTTTTACTCCCCTTAGAGAGACCGTACTAATTTCATTAATTTCTTCAATCAAAATCATCAATTTGTATACTATATCCCTTACCTACATGTTTCTTCAAACAGATTATTCCAGACATAATCAAACCCCTTCTAAAAATAATCAGTTCTTCCCTTAGCATTGGCTATGTACATAAATCATTTAAACTAGCAGTTATTAAACCCCTGATTAAAAAACCTGACTTCTACCCCTGGCAATTGTCCAACTATAGGCCAATATCAAATGTGCCCTTTATTTCCAAGATATTAGAAAAGGTTGTAGCACAGCAGCTATGCTCTTACCTACATAGGAATAACATTCATGAAATGTATCAGTCAGGATTTTGGCCTCATTTTAGCACAGACACAGTGCCGGTTAAAGTGGCAAATGACTACTACTACTGGCCTCTGATCAGGGTTGTCTCTTTGCATGTGTTGCTTGACCTTAGTGCAGCTTTTGATACCACTGATCATACTATTCTCCTTGATAGACTAGAAAATATTTTTGTAATTAAGGGAACAGACCTTACCTGGCCTTAGGTCTTATTTGACTGATCGCTATCAGTTCGTAAATGTAAATGGAGACTTCTCTTTGCATACTGAGGTAAAGTTTGGTGTTCCGCAAAGTTCTGTTTTAGGCCCACTGCTTTTTACTTTATGTATGCTATATCTGAGTCCAATTATTCATAAACATGGAATTAGCTCCCACTGTTATGCTGATGACACACAGTTGTATGTTTCAGCAAAGCCAGATGACAGACACCAGCTTAATAAAGTTGTGTAAAGGACACTCGATGCTTATTAATTTCCTTTTACTTAATTCTGACACAGACAGAAATATTTATACTAGAACCACATGCAGCTAGAAATAAGCTTTCTGATTACATAATATTATATTACTAGGATAGCCTTCTTTCATCTCAGAAATATTGCTAAGATATGAAATATAATGTCACTACATGATGCAGAAAAATTAGTTCATGCTATTGTCAATTCTAGGTTGGATTACTGTAATGCCTTACTGTCTGGATGTTCCAATAGGAGCATAAACAAGCTCCAGTTAGTCCAGAATGCAGCTGCAAGAGTCCTTACTAGAACCAGAAGATATGACCACATCACCCCTATCTTATCCACATTGCATTGGCTCCCAGTAAAATTTAGCATTGATTATAAAATACTACTATTGACTTATAAAGCAGTGAATGGGCCTGCGCCACAGTACATGAGCGAACTTTTGGTCTTTTATGATCCGCCACGCCTACTTCGATCAAAAGGTGCAGTACTTCGAATAATGAAGGGGAAAGCAGGGGAAAGAGCTTTCTCCTACAAAGCCCCACAGTTATGGAACAGCCTTCCAATGAGTTCGGGACTCAGACACAGACTCAGTGTTTAAGACCAGAAAAACATATTTCACCTGAAAACATATTTGTTTAGTCAAGCTTTTTGTTAAGAGGTTAACACTTTCATGATCATCCAGGTTTGTTGATGCCTTATGTCCCATAGCTCTCATAGCTAGTCTTGCCAGAGTCCCTGCTTGGCCTCACACAAAATACATTGTCCTTAGCCATTACGGGACAATAAGCATACTTAATAATCTCTCCCTCTCTTTCCCTCTTTATTCCTGTCTCTTTCTGGCAAACTACACATGATACTCCTGAGATAGCAATAATCCTGACCCCTTATGCTCTCTGGATCTGCCTGATCCATCCTGATGCCCTACTTCTGGTTGGAGTTCTCATCAATTGTTACATGCTGTTACATCAAAGGTTACATGTTGCTGCTGAGGATAGCCCCACATGGTGCAGCCTAAAGATCACTGAGATTGCTGAGGATGGTACCACTTAAAAACCACAAAGATGGCTTTGGACCTCAATTCATGTGAACAGTTATGCTATGATGGACTGTAATTAATTTTCCTGATTACACAACTGCACTATTTGAGCATGTAGTATTAGCACATTTATAGAAGGGACTTATTTAGAATTACACTATCCGTTGTCACACAGATGAGGATGGGTTCCCATTTGAGTCTGGTTCCTCTCAAGGTTTCTTCCTCATATCACCTCAAGGAGTTTTTCCCAAGCCTCTGGCTTGCTCATTAGGGACAAATTCGTAAATTTTAAATTTATATTCTGAATTTATATATTTCTGTAAAGCTGCTTATGGACAATGTCCATTGTTAAAAAAAAAAAAACTATACAAATAAAACTTTTGAATTTTTTTTCAATTCATTTTGAATTGAATTGAATTGAATGACTTTAGTCATGGCTAAGGTTAGCCCTTTATTAGTTCCTGATTAATCAATGTTTTCATGCACCATTAACTCATGTTGAACTAAATATTGATTCAGATACTAGTACATGATCAATCATGTACCCTTATTGTAAAGTGCTATTTTTTTTTCTTTTTTCCCTAAAATGTTTCTAATGTTTCTAATTTTGTTTGTGTCACTGAACCATTATTATCTGGTTCTTACTTGTCTATGTTTATTCCTTTATTCATTCAATTATAGAAACACAAAGTTCTTAAAGTCATTAAATGACTCAGCATTTTTGCACAATTGCTTCTCCATAAATTTTATCTTGTAGTCTATACAACCTGATTTTCTCATCAAATACAAGCATAATTTTTACATACAGTTTATCTTGGCTCTCAGTCTTTGAGTTTTAAATGTGCGTGAATTTGTTTAGGGTATGTGAGAGACAAAATTTATTGAGCTTAAATCTTGAAATAGCTCTGATGAAACCAAGCATTCAGTGTGAGACAAATACCATATTTATACATAATTTATATCAGAGGAAGTATTGATACTTGGTCACTTACTAATTATACTCAGTTAAATGTCATACACACACATGCATACTTATAACTTACAGTTATAAATGTCACAGAATAAAATGTACATATCACTTATTATTACTGTCTTATATACTCAGCAAAAAAGAAACGTCCTCTCACATTCAACTGCTTTTATTTCCAGCAAATTTCTTAACATGTTTCTTTTGCCGAGGCATACACGATCTTTTGCCGAGCCACACACGATTTTATGGAGATACTAGAGATCCTGATCCTTTCTGCTCTCCGGACCTGCCTGATCCATTCGGA
>JANDJT010000131.1:4029881-4042074 GCA_024331685.1 Stegophilus panzeri | reverse complement strand
TATATAAATTTTTAATTGTTTTCATTAAATAGACATTTTGCAATAAAAAAAAATGCTTTACAGTATGTAATCATGACACTTCTAGCTGCCTGCTGACAAAGATATTTTGCTTTGTTGGTAAAAAAAAAAAAAAAAAAGAAAAGAAAAGAAAAAAAGAAAAAAGTTTCCATCTGTTTCCAACCATTCTTTAATGTATTTTATACATTTCCATGCCTTTTGTAAACTCACCACCTGGTGTGGGTGACAAAATCATAACAGAGTGTCATGGAGACACTCCTATGAGAATGTTAGGATATGAATAATGAATAATACATGGTCCACAGAGGACAATCAACAAAAATACAGCAACAATAGGAATGATCAAAGATATATAAGGTGAGAACCAGCCAAACAACCAATAGAAACTGGGCTAAGTGCTATACCATGTTCATCGTTATGTAACTGTTCAGTTATTTTATGTAGTTGAGCAAGGGCAGTAGTAATATTTCCATGTTTATCATCATTTGAAGGTGTGTAAGTACAGCACGTATCACCTACAAAATGACTTACCCCACCTTCTTTGGCTAGCAGAATATCTAAAGCCATTCTATTCTGTAACATTGTTAAATGGAGGGCTGTGAGCCAGACGATAAGGAATTTCTTTCCATTGTTCCACTGTGCCATATGATGAGAACAGTGAAGTCCAAAAATGGTGCCATTTTGAAGTTACTCTGAAGTTACATAATCTATGGAATGCTTATTACAGGATCGTGTTGAAGTTATTATCTTAAAATGTGCTAATAATTTAGCTAGAGCACAACACCTTGACCAATCACGTGGCAGGGAGGCAAAGACTCTTGTACCACAGACCCAATACCAGTCTGCAATAAATTTGGTTCCATTAATGCCTGGATGAGACCATGAACAATTCACATCCTTAACACAGATACAGTTAACTAGGGAGACATTTCGTTCATAATCGAAATATGCATGTACATAACTAGTAGTGGGAAGATGTGAAGTCTCAGAAGGTATAAGGATCCCTGTTTAGGTCACAAGGATGGCAATTAGGAGAATGACCAATGCTATTAACAGAAGTCACAAAAAAATTGTTGAACTGAAACCAACACCACTTCTCTATTATCTCCTAATGGTCAGAGTTGATGTTTGATACATAATAGGTGTTTTCTAGGATGTGTCACAATTTCCACTCATGCTAGCGCTATAGCTCGAAGTGCGAGCATGCGCTTCTGAGTTTCAGTGACATTGACTTTGTTTACTTTTGACTCGTGTGTTTGTTATAGTTTGTGTCCTGTCTCCACCCTTGTATATCATTGGCTGTTTCCCTTATGTGTATTCATTGTACTCAGCTGTTTTGTGTTTCACCCCTGATTATGTTTGGTATTTTAATCCCTCGTGTGTTTATGTTCAGTGCGAAGTATTGTTTGCATTCCGTAACGCATCAAGCCTTTGATCATCATTCTTGTGTCTGCTTTTGAATCTCTCTTCTTGTTTCTCATTTTGTGCTTAGCCTTGCCTGTTTTATGCCCATTTGCCGTTCGCCTGACACTTTGCCTAATCTGATCACGTCTATGTTTCACATTTTGGATTTGTCTGCCTTTCTCCTCTAATAAAGCTCTTATCTGCACTTGCATCTGTCCTAACCTACATTACATGACAGGATGTTGTCTAAATAAGCCCAACGGCCGTGACAATGGCTTCCTGCTACAGGGAGAATAGGGTAACCTGTGAATTTGATATTGAGTGGGTGCACTCAAAGCATGTGTTCTAAAGTAACTAAGTAGACTAAGGAAAACTATTACCATCCAGCGCGTTGATTCTTCTTTCTTCACTATCTCTGTGTCAGAGAAAGGGAGAGAAGCCCTTTTACAGTGTGCACAATGAATCCAGGTGTCCTTTTCAGCCACTCATACAGTAGTGGGAGTAGTCAACAACACTTGCCAGGGACCACACCACCTGAGATGGTTCCACGCCTTTCTGCAATGGTCTTTGACCGGGACCCAGTCTCCCACCTCAATGATGTTATGGAAGGGATGGAGATGTTTTTGTTTTAAACTTAATGATTATGGCTTACAGCTCATGGAATTCAAAAATCCAGTATCTCCAAATATTAGAATAAAGAATTTATAATACAGAAATATCGACCTTCTGAAAAGTATGTTAATTTATGCACTCAATACTTGGTTGGGGCTCCTTTTGCATGAATTACTACATCAATTCCACGTGGCATGGGGGCAATCAGCCTATGCCACTGCTGAGGTGTTATGGAAGCCCAGGTTGCTTTGATAGCAGCCTTCAGCTCATCTGTATTGTTGGGTCCGGTGCCTCTCATTTTCCTCTTGACAATACATGTCAATAAAACAGTCATGTGAGCTGACTGGCCAGTCAAGCACAGTAATACCATGGTCAGCAAACCAGTTACTAGTAGTTTTGGCACTGTGGGCAGGTTCCAAGTCGTGCTGGAAAAGGAAATCAGAATCTCCATAAAGCTTGTCAGCAGATGGAAGCATGAAGTGCTCTAAAATCTCCTGGTTGATGCTGCACTGACTCGCGACTTGAGAAATCACAGTGGAGCACCAGCAGATGATATGGCACCCCAAATCATCACTGACTGTGGAAACTTCATACTGGATTTCAAGCAACTTGGATTCTGTGCCTCTCCATGCTTCCTCCAGACTCTGGGACCTTGATTTCCAAATGAAATGCAAATTTACTTTCATCTTTCCCATGATTGTGGTTGTGTGTACTGAACCAGACTGAGAGATATAAGGCTCAGGAAAGCTTTGCAGGTGTTTTTAGTTAATTAGCTGATTAGAGCTCTTCTCAGGTCGAAATTTCTGTATTTTAAATTCTTTATTCTAATATTTTGAGATGCTGGATTTTTGGTTTCCATGAGCTGTAAGCTGTAATCATCAAGATTAAAACAAAAAAAAAAAGGCTTGAGCTATTTCACTTTATGTCTAACAAATCTAGAATATTTGTTCCACTTTTTGAATAAAATTATGGAAAGGAATAACTTTTCCATGATATTAAAATTTTTTAGATGCACCTGTATATCACCATCTTATCATCTACTTGTAGTGTGGTCTCCAACTCACTGTTTCTAAAAGGAAGAGGTGCTGTTAGTCTCATTGGCAGACCTGTCAGCAATTCAAATGGGCTTAAACCTGTTTGATGATTCGCAGAACCTCAAATATACATTAGCACTATGGGTAGTGTTATTCCCAATTTAGGAGTGTGTCTGACATAACTTTGGTCAATTTCTACTTTATGGTTTGACTGAGACATTTTAAAGCCCCACCCGACTGTGGGTGATATGCACAATGATGTTTTAGTTCAAATCCTAGCCTTGGTTTGTACCAGCTGCTGTTTTTCACATGCACACTTATGGTAATTTTCTGCTAAACAGGTTAGCACTGCCTCAGTGTCCTGTATACAGGCTTTTTTGCTGGGTCTAGCTAAAAGCAGGTCATCGATGTAAGCAGTTAATGTGCTACCTGCAGATGGATGGAAAGCATTGAAGTTGTGTAAAAAGTGAGTACAAAATATGTTGGGTGAGTCAGTAAATCCTTGTGGAATCATGTTCCACTGGTATATTTTCCCTTTAAAACAGAATGAGAACCAGTATCTACTGTCTAGGTGTACTGGAATAGAGAAAAAAGCATTAGCCAAATTGATCACAAGAAAACATCAAGAATCAGGCAGAGTTTCACTAAGAATGGTTGATGGGTTAGGTACGATAGGTGCACTGCATCATTAACAATCCAGAAACCCTGTACCATTCTGTATTTACCATTTTTCTTTTTTACCACGAGCAGTGGACTTTAAACCGTTGAATGAGAATAATAAGAAATGGCTCCCTTCTGCAGCAGTGATCTCTGACACACTGGCTTTAGCCTTCATAGACATGGGATACTGAGCCAGGTACAGTCTGTGGTCATATTTTGGAACCACAATCAAAGGAACTGCATCTTTCATTTGATCTATATCAAAAGGTCCATTTTTTGCCCATAGCTGATCTGGTATCTGGCAGTGAAACTGAAATCAGTGCTATTCAAACACTTTTGTAACCAGGGACCAATATCCTCCCAGTGAGCAGATTTCTTACCCAGCGAGATATGAAGAACACTTTCATCAACTGAAAAACATACTTGTTGCTGATCAAACAACAGTATGTGCACGCAAGCAAATAGGACCCTTGTATATGTCAGAAACAAAAAGCTTCTCATTTATCAGTCTAGGAAACCACTTTGTATTCCCAGTCAAGGCTATGGTATGAGAACAAGCTAGTGCAGTGCAAAAATTCAGGTAATTCACAATCTTCAAATTTTGAGACACAATAAATCTCTTGGTAAAAGACATTATCAACTGGGTTCCAGGAATAGAACCATGGTTTGGACAATACTGGATAGAGGTTTATTTGTGGACTTGACACCTGGAATCCTTCTTGTTCACATGGAATGGTGAGGTGAAATCATGATAAAAGGTCTCTACAGATTTATTGGGCAGCAATCAGAAAATAGAAAACAGTGTTGTAACAACCTATTTTCTAGTTTTGAACTTATTGATTTGCTATAACGTAATATTGCACAATCCTGATGCTCCCACTGTGATAATTGCATCTGTACTTAACGATACTGATGGGATGTCTTTGTGTTACTGAACAAGTTGCTCCCATGTCAACTAGAAAAAGGACTATCTTACCAAATACTTTAAGTTTGATAAACAGTTCAATTTTAGGGTCATGAGTCAATTTTGGAAACTGGGCATGTGCCTGGTATGTGTCCCACTAATCCCTATGCTGTAAGCTGAGGATGTGTCAAAGAGAATGGAGGTGTCCACATTGAGGTACCCTCACCAGGGCATTCCTTAGAAAAATATCCCAGTTTATTACAAGCAAAACAAATAGTGTTGGCAGATGGACCGTCTCTACCTGTTCCTTCTGGTGTATGTTCTGTGTTTTGGTTTGTTTTTCCTTTAACTTCCTTTCAGCATGGGTGGCATGATCCTTCTTAAATACCAAATTCTTTGTTGTCCATCCCACACAGATGACTTGTACACATTGTCTTATTCCTCTCTCTAATACAATCATAATCACTTGCTTAGCTTGATTGAAGGAGACCTGAGTAAAGCCTGGCAGACTTCAAAATTCTGTAGTTTTGGGGAAGCTCACATGAATCCATTGTATCAATTCTGGCCATCCAGTAGGGCGAGAATTCACCTTTTATTGGGCATTAGGATCACTGTTGATTGCCTTGAGCACATATCTCTCTCCATTTAAGATCAAACACACATGCAAAAACATTAGTCCATTTGGCGTTAGTTAACTTATCGTTAATAATTCTTATCCTTAATAATTCGTTCAACATTCACTTTAGGATCTGTGATATCCTTGACCATTGAGTCCAGTTCAGTCTTCTGAATAGGTCGATAAACATGAACCACGTGAGACTGTCCATCTCTGGGTTAGGAAATTCCATGTTATATACCAGTTACCTTACAACTTAGTACATCTACTAAGAAGTATTAATGTTCCAAACAGTGAACCAACTGGGTCCCAGACCTCAGTTCCTCAAATACAGTATGTAATTTGCCTGAAAATAAAAATTAAACTCACCAGTCTCCTATTTCAACCCAGTCACCCAGTGGGGAAATCACCAGAATCACAGGGATTGTCTCATCACAGAGGAATAACACTCGATGTCCAATTTGAAAATGGTGCACCAGATCTATTAACCTCTCCTCCAATAATCCTCTGCTGAGCTATCAGGGCACACCCAGGGATTCCAAGAAATGCTGCGGAAATACACCTATAAGACTTGAAGAGACCAAATTCAGGCAAAACACGTATTCCTTTAATAGTAAGATTCTTAAGAACCGAGAAGCACTCTGAGACAAGTCAGAAGCTCTTCTGTTGAAGCTTTATTACAGTGATTATTTATAGGATCTCTAAACATGTCTCAGTCATGACTTAATAATGATCATTTGCCTCTGGTGCCTTTTTATCTCAAAAAGGATTCCATATGGTGAAAAACAGGATCTTAAAAATGCTTACATGACTTTAAACAGAGGGTACATAAAGTAGACAATTGGTCTGGAAAATTCAGCTATTTATGTATCATCAGCAGTGCAACAGGGTGAGATGGGCACATCACTTCTTGATACAGATGCCCAACAGTTCGTACATTCTTAATGTGAATATATGTTCAACCATGAGTAATAATAATCAATTGGTTACCTGTAGATCATGTGTATTACTATATTACTGAATTAAAACTGATTAATTTTTTATTACTGATTACAGACAATTTGTCACCACACAGACAAAATATACAGACAACTCATCTACTTTACAGCTCACTAACTATTAGCATATCAATATTATCGATCAATAGCATATTTTTATATGAACCATGTAAATTGGAATATGAACACTTTTTTCAGAGTTGTTATGAAACTACTAGTACATACATGGCTCCATTACCAATAATCCTTTTTTTCCTGCTTAAAAGTAAAATTATTAACTGCACTATTACTTCTGGAACTCACTGTATAACTATGCAGTATAATGAAGCATCCAAAAGTGCCTCTTGTATGTTGTACCTTGTACTGCAGTGAGGTTTAATAGAATGTAAGAATAATTATCCCACATTCGAATTCAACTTTAATGTAGCATATGATAGCATTGTTTAGTCTTCAGTCGGTGGGTTCCTCTCTTTCTGCTGTTTTGTTGATCCCCTCTCCAGATCTGCAGGAACAGCTCGATATTTCTTTGAACAGGCGCTTTCTGGATGGGTAAAATCAATAATGCCCCTTTTCACACCACATTCATCTTCCTCTTTGCTTTTGCCTTATCAGCAATAGCAAAGACTTCCATGATGCAATGTACACAAACAAAGATAGTAAGGAGCATCTTAAAGGTTAAGCTATCAGTTTATAACGTTTAGCATGATCAGCAATAGTGGGATTACAAATCCTTATAAATCATTACTCTTCTATTACTCTATACTGTAAAAATTTGTTGAAAAATTGTTTAGCGTGGATGTGATCACCATCGTGTATAGTATCCAGGTGAGATTATCCACTGAAGTGTGAGAATTGAACACAAAATACTTTTGGGAATTACAACTCTTTAAGGAATCTATGTGGCACAGTCCACATACAAAAAACAACAACAACAAAAAACATTGTGTTTTCATTAAACTTGTATACTGTGTATTCCATTGCACTGGACATGGGTCAGTAATTAAATCACTCATTTTGATCACTTATAGAAGACACATTGGTTTTGGTTTATGTTCTCATTTTTGTAACATTTTGTACTGTTGCTTAAGACAAATTAAGCTCTTTAGAACAAATGTTGAAAGGTTAGGATATTACTAAGATATTCCCATTTAATATTGGCAAATGTGGTGTGATCACACATGATTGATGCCTCATCTTCCTCTGTGAGAATCCAAGAGAGCTGTGTGTTCAATAATGCAAAATTTGACCGGATACTATGAAAATGTTCGCTTCAGTGCCTTTCTTCAACTGTCAATCATGTTTTGCAACACACCTCAAAGGAATGTGGCATCTGTTCGGCTGTCGGGTGGATTTTGGCTTGACTAGCCATGCATTTGCTCTGTTTCTGTCTATCTCTCTCCCTCCCGGCATTTTGTAATCTCAACAGACTCATTTCCAATTATGTCAACAGCAATCAAATGCCTGATTTAACCCCAATGACACAGTCATCATCCAATTATTCAGTGGCTTAAATACAAAATGGCTGGAAATGGATGGAAAAAGACTTTAATTAGTACTTCTTTCTGTAAGGTAGTTTTTATGATAGCAGTTTGTATACATTATGTGTGTCTAGTGACCCAGTAATGTGACATTTTACATTTTAACTAGTGGTAAAATGAACATCATCTTAGAGTGATTTAGCTACCTAGATTATATGACTTACTTGGTGTAACTGGTGTAACATGGAGGCACTTGAGAGTTTAAATGGCCCATTCGTAGTTATGTAGAGCACAGAAAATACTACAGCCTTCCATAAATGAACAGTGAATTGAATACCTCTGTCCTCTGAGAGTCTGTACAGATAAAAACAATTATTGAAAAAGGCTTCTGCAGTTTTCTTTGGGCTATAGGGAATGTGTATAGGAATGAGCTTGTAGGCTTTAGGGAGTCTGTCTATAATGACAAGTGTGGTAGTATAGCCCACGAAGGAGATCAGTGATAAAAAAAAAATCTATAGCAATATGAGTTCACATGCAGTGTGGGACTGGCAGGGCCTCAAGCAGCTCAGCAGGAACCTGTGTTGATGTTCTGGACTGGGCACGGATGTAAAGATTTTGATGAAATTGTTTACATCAGTTGTTAAGGACGGCTGCCAGAATATATTCCTCACTGATGCTGAGGTGCACTGAATGCTTGGATGCCAAGAATCGAGTGATGTGTGAATAACAGAGTGATCTACTGAATAAAATGTGTGCCAAAAGACATTGGAAAATACAAAGTTTTTGTGGCTGGCCAGTCTATAGGTTTTGAGGACTCTAGGAATCATCCTGCTTCGTTACTCTTAGAGCCAGACCTATAGGTGAATATAAAGTGAAATCTGGTGAAGAATAATGCTGAGCATAACTTACAAGATTTTAACTGCTTAGCAGATTTGTCATACCCTAGATTTCTGTTTTTAGTCAGGATGAGGAATGGTTGTTGTACTCCCTCAAACCAGTGCCTCCATTCTCCCAAGGCAGACTTAACAGAGATAAGAGTTCACAATTCCTGGCACAATAATGCCTTTCAGTAGGATTTACCTTATATAAAAGAAGGTTCAGTGATGACATTTAGCAGAACTTCCATTGCAATAGGGATGAAATGCAGTGCACTTTCTGCATCTGTTTAATGCTCTAAATATTTGTAAATTTACTTTAAACATAAACCCTACCACTGTGCTTTCAACACTGGAAAAAAAATCCAGAGGTAGAAATGACAGTGCTGTTAGCATTATCTTTGAATTCTGGCTCTGACAGTTCCTCAACCTCAGCCACATCACTGGAGAGATGTGCACAGAACTGTTTTTTTTTTTTGTTTTTTTTATCCCGTTTGCAAAGTTATTTTATTTGGACCTGCTCATGACCAGTAAGGCTAGAGAACTCGTGCCTAGTCTTCTGTATTGACTTTGACTTGTCTCAGACTAACTGGCATTTGTACTAGTCTGGCATTAGTATCACTAAATATGGTATTGGTTTGTAAAAGTAATGTTTGTATTATCTTTTCTTTTTGCATGCACCATGTCTGACAAGAAGTAATTCCTTTCGGCACTGGCTAACCTAGACTTTAGTGGAGGGCTCTGGGTAAAAGAGGGCCTGAATCAAAATCTATGAATAAATATTTATATTTGGTTTGCTTAGTTATACTTTGGTTTTGAATTTTTCAATTCGGTCGACATTACTTCTGAAAGGTAAGAATTTAGAGATGTGATGCTAAGCTCATGGCTTTGTGTCTCTGTTAGGATTTGAAACTAGAGAATCTCAGGTTTACGATTCTTAAGAAGAGAGAAAGTGAAAATACAAGAAAGATGGGGTACAGTCTCTTTTACTGTATAAAAGTTAGTTTCATATTCTGTTATTCAGATATTTCTGGTCAAAAGCTCACAAATGGCATGCCAATGTATTCTAAGTCTACATGATTTGAATGTGATATTAAAAGGAGAATTAACTGCACCTGTTTAATCAAGTCAGGACACTCCTAATTCAAAGTTAGTAAAACAATTTCTCTTTCCGAGTTATGCAATTCTGAACCATTATGGATTGTTGCTAAAGTGCTGCAATCAAGAAAAGTGTGAAAAGTTTGATATTAGCAATGGTCTGATTTCCAAAATCTATAAATAGTTATGAACTGCATGCTGCTTAAACCAGCTACTGCAAACTGACTAGCTGAATGTCATTAGAACAGTAGCTCCAAAACTAGTTGTTACAACAAAAGTGCCTTCTACAACACCAACTATCCATCCATCCATTTTCCATAATGCTTATCCTAATGAAGGACATTCGTCCAAAATATCCTGTTTTACTTGAAACTTTGTGTTCTACACTCAACTTTTTACTATGTTTACAATTATTATTGAAGCACACTGTGGTTACTTCCCTGTCTTGCATTTTTCTTTTGAAAACCAAAATAGGTTCACCCTAGTATTAATATATTACATACTGTATTTGTGGACACTATAGTTAAGTTTTATCCAGTAATTTTAATGCCCTGTTGGTGCTACATTTGAGCAGGTCCAAAAATCCTACAGCTAGATCCTTTAATATTTGGCCAATAGCTGATTGAAAAATCAGGTCCAGATTTCTGGTTCCAGCAGCAGACAAATATTTCTTAAAGAGACCTTTGCCTGAATTTTATAATGTTAGTTTTGGAAGAAAGTATCAGCTACTAATATATGGGAGGTTTCCTGACCTACATGACACCTCCACTGAAAACTTGCTCCAGGTCAACAAGGCTAGTTTATATCACATAAAACACATGGACACCTTAAATCTATAGTTTAGGCCTATGTAGCATAACTAAATTATTCACAGTCCAAATTGAAATTGTGAAACCCAGTCATGAATATATAACACTGATCAAATTTGTTGTGTAATAAAATACACATTCAAAGTCACATTTTTATCTTGAGGATAAATGAGATGCTCAATTAATACAATATTGTACTGTATATTTTATTATATAAATACAAATACAACCATTAGTTCAACACTGATCCTTACACGAGGCATTGGCATAGCAAGATGCTATTATAAAACACCAAGAACCTATGTTGTTATTAATGATTGGTGACTTAGTAATGCTATTAATATGTCATGCTTCCTTATTTTTATTGTAGTTTTTGTACCTGCTTGCTGCCTTCCAGGTACTGCAACAGTACAACATTTGTCCAGCAGTCAGGAGGTTGAGCATTTGAACTGCATAGCTGACTCTGTAGCGGCCGTTCCTCTGCTTTGTTATTTTTCTTTTGAAGATGGTAATAAAGGGATTTTCGCACAAAACTGTGATCTAAAAAAAGTTGATTTAATTGCAATGCCTGTGTAACAAAACACATAAACAGACAAGTATTGTTATCACCGGTGCTTGCTCTGTCTTGCCTTCCCTCTCTAACAGCACTGCCGGAAAGAGAGTCAACCTATGTATTATAATAATAACAACAATAGTGCAAATTATAATCACAGTTCACAAACATGACCTTCTTAAACACATACAAAGAATTCACAACAACAATACAGTGTTTTTTAATTACAAATAAACATACCTGTGTAACAAAACACATAAACAGACAAGTATTGGTATCAGCGGTGCTTGCCCTGTCTTGCCTGTTAACCACAGATTATACAGGTTGAATACACCAGGTAGTTAATTATAAAACACATAATACATTGCTTCATAAATGTTATAACTATTAAATTCATACATTAGAAAGTAACTACAACTTCTTTATAAAATATGTATTGTATAATTATATAATTATGGCTCTAGCTGCTAATGTACATCTCACACATGACACGCACACAGTCACAGCCATGTTACAGCAGTGAAACCTTCACTCGTTAACAAACGCGACTAAACTACAGTTAACAGCTTATTAACTTGAACCGATAATTAAAGATGACCACATAACTTCTCACATTTAATCATTTAAACATTGAGATGTAAATCACAGTTAAGATTACAGGACACTTATTATAAACACTTTAAATCCCTGATGTGGAGCGTCACACTCGAAGCTTTTGCTATCTAAACCTGTATTTACTACTTGTGTTGCTTTGCATAATTTGCAGCGATCATTCCAACTACACAAACCTGCCTGAGAAAATCAGTCCAAATGATTAGAATAAGGTTGTGATCCAGTGTTAAGTAATAAGTAATATGTGTGATTTTTTTTTGCTCACTCAAACTGTAATGCCGAATATCAATATAAGAACTGAAGATTATCACAACAGAGATAAAGTAGATCAGGATGACAGATCTAGGGACAGTGTAGCTTAGTGGAAAGAGTGTTAGTCTATAGACCAGAAAGTTAGGGGTTCGAATCCAGGATCACTGTTGGATTCTTGAGCAAGACCCTTAATCCTCTGAGCTCCAGGGGTGCCGTGTGATGGCAGACCCTGCGCTCTGACCCCATCCTCAATAGGAGTTGGGATATGTG
>JANDJT010000131.1:4009633-4024176 GCA_024331685.1 Stegophilus panzeri | reverse complement strand
ATATACATATATTTTTTTTTTTTAACATCCACATTATCTTATTTGCAGTTAGCAAATGTTTAAAGAGGATTATTTTGGAGTTTTGTGACATTGAGTAGTGCAACACCACCACCAGTGGTAGGTGGTTACACAGACTGCAATGCTTCCTAGATTTGATTTCCATTTGGGCTAATATTGTATTGTAATATTGATACTTGGGCTTATTGCCTAATTATTTACTTGTCAAGGTATTAATAGATGGTAGATTTTAACTGTCCCTTCTAGTATCACAACCAGCTTCCACTTATTCATACACTCATTCACACCAAGGGTCAATTTAGAGTCACCAAGTGACCTGCTGGCATGTTTTTGGAAGGTGTGAGGAAATCATAGAACCCTGAGAAAACCCACATGAACATGGGAAGAACATATGAAACTCCACATATAAGAATTGTCTATATGTATAAAGAACCAATGTTTTCATCTGTGAAGAAACATTTAAGCACTCAGGTGATTCTTGGAATTGTCATAGTTCAATATATACCCATTATCATTACTTAAGAACCTTTGAAGAACCTTTTTTTGTTAAGAGTTTAACAACCACCCAGCAAAAAGTAATGATAACTATCAGTTAACAATGTACTTAATGACTCATTGTTAAAAATAATCTATTGCCATAAACTAATTAATTGTTGAGTAATTATTAAATGTGGATATTTAATTACTTGCTAATGGTAGAGTGAAGTATTAATATGTAACGAGTAGTTGTAATTGGAGTATCACCACATTAATCTTAAATAATGATTACAACTGAATGAAGATCATTCATTATACATTATTGTACATAACATTATAGTGTACATCATTTTCTGTTGTAAATGATCATGTTATAAATGGAAATTGTTTAAGGATCATTAGTTTGTAAACAAGTGAATAATTAGGGGAAAGAAATTAAGTTTGTAGTAAGATTTGATTACTTTGTTCCTCAGAATGTACATGATGCTTATAGAAGGACCAATACTGAATAAATGGACACTAGAAAAACAAAGGCAGTTTCAGAAGCCCAATCGGATTAAGTCTGCTGGTGGAAGGGCTTACTCCAGCTTTGCATGAAAATGAAAGAAACACACACACACACACACACACACACGTCTACAGAGTGCAAACACAGTGTAGTCACCATTAGCTTTATACAATAATGAAGCAAATCTAATTAAAAAGGACAGGTTAGAGTAAGATAAGTTTTTATTAATTGTTACAACCTGGTCTAGCTCGGGCCACAGCATACAAAGGAATAAGGGTGTGGCAAGACCAAGATTAGATTTGTATTTTATTCTCTCTTTATTTCCAAAGTGGTTAAAGCTTTAGAAGCTTGCCAGGCCAAACATAAATACATTTCCTTCCCTCACTCTATAGCTAACCCAAAACCAAGAGAAAACAGATTAAACATAAATGGCACCAACTTCCTATTAACCACTGTTTACAATGTACTATTTAGAGGTAGTAGTTATTGGTTTGTGTTATTTACAAGATATATACAAATGAAACGGTCAAACCCAAGGGGCAAATCACAAACAAGGTCAACAACAGGCAGAGGATCATACATAGAATAAATCAGCACACAGTAAAATTTGCACAGGACAAAGCAAAGGCAATGATCTACTGTACGGGGATGTAGACTTTATTTAAACAACGTCAGTCTACATCCCCATATAGATCATTGCCTTTGCCTTGTCTTGTCCAAATGTTACTATGCGTGCTGATTTCTTCTATTTGTATTTACACATCCAGAAAAGTACATCCAAGCAATCCCAAAGCACATGGGAGCAAGGTGTGTGACATGTTGCAGTGGGCTAGGCCTGAAAGAGGAGGAGACAAAAGACACCATCCCATCACCAACATAGACACAAGTATGGCACACAGAACAGACAGAAATACAATCTAGCATAACATCATAACGTTACTTGCTTGACTATGTAGCATTCTTCTAAATCTTGTATGTAATGTAAAGCAGAATGTCCACATTAATTGTGTATAAATCAATAGTTGGTTTATTATTATTATTATTATTATTATTGTTATTATTATTATTATTATTATTATTATTATTTCAGTGAAACAGATTTTTAAAAGGGTCACGGATTTCCCCTCATGAACTGCCTGAAGCATGACACGTGTTTTGTTTTGATTTCTGTCCTGTCTCCACCCCTGTTATGTAATTGGTTACTTCCGAATGGCTCAGCTGTTTTTATTTCCCTCTTTGATCCATGCGAAGTATTGTTTCTGTGTTTTGCCACCAGTACTCTATCGAGCTGTTGTCCTGTGTTCCTTGTTTCATGGTTTTTCGATTTCAGTTTTGATTCTCATTTAAGCCCTGTTTTGCCAATTGCCTGACCTCTCACCTGTTTTGTGACAGTGATATTGCCCTACATTTTGGATTTGTCTGCCTGTGTCTTTAATAAAAGCTTTAACTGCATTTTCATCCATCTCCAACCCCGTTACATGACATTGTCATGAATGGAGTTTGGGGAGGAGGGGGAGTTCACAGCCGCTGATTCAGACTGTATAGAATGACTTGTTAAAAGGTTTAGACAGCCGCGTTATAAGAATTTCACATGGCCTGCACACAATGCTTCTGGTTTTGGAATATTTCACAAAAGCAGGGCTCACATTTACAATCACGATGCAAGGCTGTCGGATAATTTTAATGTATGACAATGCATTCAAGCAGCGTTTTATTGACAGTTATTCATTCATCCATATGTGTTTGGCCATGACATTTGCTGCGTTAAGTCTAACCTATGCAGAGAAAGGTTATTTTCAGCACAATTTCAATATATTAGAAAATGAGGATTACATAGGCCCATACCTGTACAGGCATTTCAATGGCTATGAGACAATGTCTGACAAAGAGAGGGCTCTGTTTGATGAGTGGTATGTTACAGTATCAGGTAAGGTGCTGGAGTTTAAGAAAGAACTTGCTATGTATGCCAAGAACGACGTCGTTTTACTGCGGGAGGCTTGTATGAAGTACTGCAACGAACTCATACAGTGTAGCAAACTCTAACCTGTTAGATACACCACTTTAGCAGCATGTTGTATGGCAGTGTATAAAACACACTTCCTGCCAAAAGACACCCTAGCTCTGACCCATAACAATGCATACACCAGTCAGAACAAGACATACTCAAACATTTCCATTGAATGGCTTGAATATGTTAAAACAACACATGGCGCTTAGAAAATACCATCTTGATGGTTATTATGAAAAGGACAGCGTAAAAAAGGCTCTTGAATTCAATGGATGTATGTTTCATAGGCATGATTGTTGTTATAATCCTAATTATTTACACCCATTACCAAAATTGCCCTATTGCACACTCAGAAGACAGTTTGATGACATAGTCCAATTTTAGAGTTGGACATACAAGTTCATACGAGTTGGAAGTGGAAGTGATGTGGGAGTGCTATTGAAATGCCTCTAAACAGACTCATTATGGCCACTTACACACAACCTGAAAGAATGAAACCATGCAGCGTTCTATTTGGTGGTCGTACTAACGCATACAAATTGTATCATAAAGCTGACATTGGTGAAAAAATACGATATGTCGACTTTACAAGTTTGTACCCTTTTTGCCAGGCCAAGAAATGCTACCACATAGGGCACCCCCAAATAATTTTCAAGGATTTTGAACCTGAAATTGCATATCAATACCATAGACAAAAGTCCGATTCCTCTTATATTTTAACTGTGCTGTTCTGTGTAGTGTGTAAGCATCCTCGCCGGTGAAACAGTCAGAAACTTGTTTATCGGTTAAAGCGCACCTATTATGGTTTTGAAACATGCCTAATTTTGTTTTAAAGGTCTCATACAATAGATTTAAATGCATCCAGTGTCAAAAAACACTTTAATGTGCTCATAATGTAAACTGCAGCATTAACTTTTTTCCCCCCAGTGTCACAAACGACTCGTTCAAAGATCCATTCTAAAGGATTCATTCTAAACTCCTCCTTTCAGAGAGCATACTCTGCTCTGATTGGTCTGATGTCCCATTCTGTTGTGATTGGTCTATCGCTGTCAGCATGTTTCAAAAAGAAAACACTCACTACCATAACGAGTTTCAGCTCCGTCTGTCAACGAGCAGCCAATGAAGACCAGAGGCGGGGCTTTTTGTTACATGCTTACGTAGGTTTGTGCAGGAAGTAAGTCTGGAATTACTAACGACTCATTTCAGCTGTTCAGAATCGGTTCCTTCTTTTGGGAGTCAATAACTCCGTTTGTCATGGACACTACATAAAAGGTAATATTTCAAAAACCATAATAGGTGCACTTTAAACAAACCCCCGCTTCTTTTAAAACACAGTCTTTTAAATGTATTTTACCTCCTAAAGAACCCAGGTTAGAAGGTGTGTAATAAATATTTTTAATTTCTTCTGACATATCGACAATTCAGTCTCCACAAAAGAATAACTCAGACAGTTTAATTGTTTGGGGTTTTACTTCAGTAAAATGAGAGCAATGGTATCATACTGCATCGAGGGAATGTAGAAATTTTATACAAATCACAGTGTTTTTCTCAACATTTTAACCAACTAGTGTTTCAATAACTTTACAAACATCAGCCTGTTCTTTTCTTGACAACATGTGGGATCAACACCGCATCCGTTTACAATGAAAATCTTGTACAATAAGTTGGTAATCTCACACTTAATACGATGTTTAAGTATACTCTTTGCCAGTCCTGTTGCACAGCATGTGTTTCCCATTTCAATATCCCTCTCAGACAACTTGTACGGTGCCTTTCCAGCTGACCATGGCATCATAGACAATCTGCTCGCTGCTGACATCCACAACTTTCTCTCTGACTTCGCAAAGCTTTTCCATAATGTAAACTTTGTCACGCAGCTCATGCAAAATAGTGTCCACCGATCCCTGAATCCTCTGCGGGTGAATCCTCAAACCACACAGACTTGCTTGAGCTATGATGTGTTTAATCCTGGTTTAACCAGATTACATGACAGTTCTTCAAAGTACGTGTGAAAGAAATATGCATCAGGTTCAAACAAAATGAGTGTCTAAGCTGACTTGGATGATCCACTTCACAGCCCAAACAGAGTTCTTTCAGCTTTTTGTTGATAAGATGTTCCAGAAGGACCACGACAGTCGCCTTTATAATTTTGAAACCGTCAGAGCAGTTACACCTATCTGTGTCATCAATCTCAGCATAGGCAGTGGCTCCAGCTAAAGCTCCAGCAGTGCCGTACAGAGTTGTAAGTAAAGTCATGTTGTAATACCCCAACTCCATGCAGAATTTATCCATCCAACTGTTGTCGCACGTTTATGGTAGGGGTTCCAGTGGCGTCGCATTGTCATCAGGCATCGCCGGGGCTGTCTCCAAAGTGTTGCTGTAGCAGTAGGCAGACGTAGATTCTTGAAACATTGTGAATGTGTTTGTGTCGCGTACATACCGATCTGTAGTCGTTTTTAACCACTGTAATATGAGGGTGGACTTAAGAGATGGTCTTTGGAATTGGTAATGCCCTGCTCAGGGTTAAACAACAATGTCTTTACAATATCTTCATCTTCATGAAGAAACTTTATCAAACTAACATCTTGTTTCTTCTTTCTTGGGGCAAAAGTCAGATCATCTCTCATTTCAACAGGTCCTCTTGTTGGTGAAATACACATCAAGCTTCTAAGGCTATTAGGAGTTCTCGGAGCAGCCATTGTAACAGATAGTTGCAGAGTGTCTTCTGTGTTTTAACTGTTTTCAATGTCTTAAACCATTACTTAAACACCAAAAACCATGCTCACACTAAAGTCATTAACATAAACACATCAGAACATTCAGTGGGGGAGACCCTGGACAATACGCAGCCCAGGAAGGACATCCCCAGACAGTCAGGTGCCTGTGAGATCAATAGGGTTACCAGAGGTCATAAATTAGGTGCCCCTACAAAACTGTCAGCCAGGGGAACATGGGGTCATAAATTACAGAGGAGTCATAAATCAATCTGATATTATGACAGAAAGTGGATGTTATTATTACTTACATGTTTATTTTACCCATTTACAGTTGAACCTGATGACCATTTTATAACAGATTTAGCATAAACTTCTCTAAATGTTTGTGCACTGAGTCTGACTAGTTAATGCTTGGAAATGGTCAAACCTGCAGCACTGTAGGTAGCATAAGCACTGGTTAATTCATTTAACTAGTTCACAGCAAATAAGCATGACAAAGCTCCTGCTCCCTGCTCACTCCACTTTGATGTTTCTGCTTCTTCGCCACTGTCATCATCACCAACTGCAGACTGCTTAAATAAATCTTTTACTTTAACACACTTTGCGGCAGACAGCGAAGCCTTTTATTTTGCCACACCTTCTCTGCACCATCAGCAGCAGGTTTTGTCTTTCTATCTTTGTTTCGGCAACGAGGGCTAGATACTTTCAATGAGTGCTAGCTACTAACTGCCCGAGTGCTAGATACTTTCATTTGTGATGGCAACTGATACCTGCTATTACGGATTGCACCAGCCATGTCGCTGAAGCAAAGATGACATATTGAATATTTGTATTTAGGCTATATAATGCCAGGGTAGGGAAAAAAAACACCTGCCCTCACAAGACCGGCCCACCGGGGAGATTCCCGAACTTCCCAATGGTCAGTCTGCGCTTGCTCACTAATAAACCCAGTGCTTAATTTGTAAATCTGCAGGTTCCAGAACAATAAGAGGGTAGTGATCTGGCAAGTCGGAAGGCACGCGAAGGGTCCCGATCCCCGAACTTACAGACATGTAAAAGTGCTTCTAGAATCTCATGTAGCCACTAATGTTCAATTCTGATAGGTAGGCCTATGTTTTTGATCCTACTAATACAGCGATGTAACGAGCACACAAATGGCTCTTTGTAATCTTTGTAAGCTGTGGACCCACCATGTTCAAAAACATCAGAGAGGAAATGGTGGGGATGAGAAGGGATACACGCTGCAAGCTACAAATGAGATTCATTTTGGAGAAACCCCACTCAAACTCCACTCGAGATTTGTATGATATTCATAATAGCCAACAACTGCCTCAGTCCTTCTGGAACTTTTTGTATATTTGAGTCCCTGTAATCCCTAAATGCCTGAACTCATGCTGAAGTCATGCACTTCTCCACTAGCATCTCCTTCCCCAATCAGGCTAGCACTATCAGTAACTGGTGCCGCTCATTCTCTTGGTCTCTTGCCTTAGTATTTTGCTCCATATTCTCATTGTCGTTGTTTGTGTTTTTTAAAAATGCTGTTAATGATAACTGTGTTTTTTTCACCATGACACACTCTACAACACGTTCTGACAAGGAATTCATGTGAACTTTATGTGAAAGAGGCTATTTATTGGCTATTAGCAATGTTTGAGCACCGGTAATATAACATTAGAATTTTTACTGCAGTTTTTTTGTTGTTCTATTTTACTTTTGGTGAATTAAAAACTAAAACGATTTGTTTTGATAATATTGCTGCATGAGACTTTAAACATCCAGCTGCAGAGGTGGTGGATCCACATAAAAATGGAATGCAGGCGTACTATATTTTAGAGGTGCTGGATCCTGTTCCAGCAGGATCCAGCTCAAATTAAGCTCTGAATAAAGCTATTCACAAGTTTCCACATGATTCTGTAATGTCACACAGATATCCAAGTCACTGTTCTGCAAATCTCAAGTAAGTGTGAAGTCTTGGCATTCAAGTCCCAAGGCAAGTTCTTAACTTAAAGTTTCAAATCCTAAACAAGTCATAATCATAAAGTACATTTACACAAATCATGCAGGCTTTCATCATTTTCTAGACAAACCTTATAACTCAGTGGAAATATATTCTATCATATATTTGAGAGAATATTTCAGTTCAGTGTCACATGATATCAGGTGTAGTTTTCACTAAGGGTATTCATCTGTATATCAGTTCAATTTGGTTTTGCCTTTGGGATTTGCTTTGTGAAACATCAAATGCTGAACAAAGTTTTTGCTTTTGCATCTGATATATATTTTGCATCTTTAACCACAGGTTCTACATGTTGCAACCCTTTTATTGTTGCAAACAACAAAATCTTTGTAGGCGAAGACTACTACTTTGGGAGGATGGCTACCGCAACGTGTCTCTGTCGTCAGGCAATGAGTGGTCTTTTAAATTTGTCATAATTTTTCAACTTTGAAAAAAAAAAATAAAGTCAAAGGGCTCGAGTCCAACTGTGAAAATCAGCAAATTTGTGACTCCAGTCAAAGTTGAGCCAAAGTCATGTGACTTCAGTCCAAAAGCACTGCTTATTTTAGCCCAAAGACATGAAATTGAACTAATTAAGAACTAAATGCATAGCTTTAAATCATTAATGGATCATTGCAACTCCAATAAATTTAGAGCGATCATGTTTAGGATGTATTTGGGATGATACAAAGTCCAAACCAGAAGTGAGTAAATATTAACATTACAGTGGATAACACACAGAGTCAAAGATCATAATCCTTCACATATGTTAGTACAGCCCCCATGCAGTTCTCAGTGTAAGCCATATATATTTTAACAACGATATCAAAATGGAGAGAATGATTTAGTATGAAGCACTTCCTGTG
Organism: Stegophilus panzeri; assembly: GCA_024331685.1. NCBI lineage: Eukaryota > Metazoa > Chordata > Actinopteri > Siluriformes > Trichomycteridae > Stegophilus > Stegophilus panzeri. The sequence continues at coordinate 4,015,586 of JANDJT010000131.1, read as the reverse complement.
TGAGAAACTGATTATATGGTGATCTTTGCATTTAAAATGTCTCAAATCTGTTGAAATGAATACTATAATCAGTCTTTTTTGTTGTTCAGCAGACTTGTTCAAAAACAACACTGTTAACACTGACAGTTTTTTCCTGTTGTGTCAATTTAAACTAAAAATTTTCCCCACTAGGTTAATAAGCTCATTTTGTGGAGGTTGCCCTGTTTTATAGTCTTCAATGATTATTTCACTCTCTCTAATGAGTCGCACATAAGAGTCTTGTGTACTGCAGGCTTCTAGACTGGCCAGGTGCCCAGCTTTCTGTTCACTTAAAGACTTTAACAAGAAAATCTGAGTGGATGAAATGGATGATGTCCTAATTTGCATGTGGGTGTGTGTATGTGTGATCACTATGCATGGACCTCATAGGATTTATTAGATTTTGGTCCCTCCAGTTTTAATAAATTGTTAATTTTTCTTCTTATTTATCACTTTATTTATTTCATACTGTATTCACTGTAGGGGGAGGAAGGGGTGTATTTATGATGGCAGAAGGACATGGAGGATGTTATCAATTCATAGATACTTGCATTTTTTATGAGGGTAAAGGTGTAGAGACACTCCTGGGCCATACTTGGGTATTATATAATGAACAATTTATTATTCAACAACTTTTTCTAGGTCCTCTGAACTAATAGGACTGTGATAACGCAGGCTTGTATGATTTACATATACTTCACAAATTATAGATGTGAAATTTAAGCTAACTTTCTGCCATTTCACCACATAAGGTGAGCGATTCACATGTAGTGAGGAATTAATAAGGAAGTGGCTCACCTTATTCACACCTTGAAGTTTTACCTCAAATTTTTATGATGTAAAGAAACCTCTTTACCCACAGGCTTTTCTGGGTTTACCAGGTAAATCTGGTTGGCTGTGATCAGTTGACAGCTCTGCCACACTCTTTACAGGAATTTTAAAACATATGACTCAACTCTGACGATACAATCAAAAAATCCTTGACCTTTGCTTTAAGGTGTTCTGCTACAAAGTACACTCATGTGAAATCTTGTGTTCTAACAAAGAATAGCAGTCAAATTTCAAATATCATGTTCAGATCCACAGGGACACGGTGGCATAGTGGTTTGCATGTTTGCCTTGCACCTCCAGGGTTGGGGTTTTGATTCCTGCCTCCACCTTTTGTGCACAGGGTTTGCATGTTCTCCCTGTGCTTTGGGGGTTTCCTCAGTGTACTCTCGTTTCCTCCCCCAGTCCAAAGACATGTGTTGTAGGCTGATTGGCATCTCTAAATTGTCCATAGTGTGTGAGTGTGTGTGTGATTGTGCCCTGTGATGGGTTGGCACCCCACCCAGGGTGTCCCCTGCCTTGTGCCCCAAGTCCCCTGGGATAGGCTCCAGGCTCTTTGCAACCCTGTGTAGAATAGGCAGTACAGAAAATGGATGGATGGATGTTCAGATCCAGGAGGCCATTTCAACTCAATCAAACCAGTCAAAGTACTGGTAGCTCAGTATTTTTTTTAATGGACTTCTGTTTGGGAGGTTGTGAGAATCTCTGCATCACCAAGCTACTCTTGGGTCCATGAGCAAGGTCCTTAATGCTTAAACTGTACGTGGATAAAGCCATCAGCCAAAAGAGTAAATTGTATCTCCAACATTCTGAGTATGAGCATTGATTTCTGCCAGTAGTGCAAGGCACCAACAACAGTCAGTTTTCTTTCCTGAAACTCAAAATCTCTCTTGCAGCTCTCTTATCCCCTGGTAAAAACTCCAAGTGTGAGGCCTTTATCCTGGGATTGTGACTATCCCTACAATACATGAGACCTATCTCCTGTGAGAACTCTGTAGTAGGAAAGAGACCACCCCTAAGGAGGAAGTTTGGTACCAGACCCCATACTGAGTGTGGATGCGCTTTCCAAACCAGTGAAGTGAAATTCATTCCCAAAGCTAGTTCCCTTTGCCCAGTCCTATCCTTTATCTTGGTAGTGGTGAGCAGTGTTGGGTAAGGTACTCAAAAATAGTATTCCACTACAGATTACTAATTACTATGTGGAAATACATTTTGAATAAAATAAACACACAAAGGCAGCAATTGGTAACACATGCATTGTTCATTGATTAATAAATAGGACTGGTAGAGCTGTAGTCAGTTGTACTAACAGGACTAGCAGTTAAACTGGCAGGATTGTTATATCCAGGACTGAAGTCAGTGTAGCCAGGACTGTGAGCAGGCATAGAGGATGAATCTTTATCAGATGACAAAACAAATGGGCCTTCACCAGAGGAAGTAAAAGTAAAATTAGCCTCAGTTTGAGTGGAAACATGAGAAACAGTCATGGCTGGCAGGATACGATAGGACAATCATGGGAGAAATCCCGGAGGAATGGAGGAAGAGCAGAGTTGCTCAGGCAGGGCTGTTAAGTCCACTGCCAAGGGTGCCAGCTATTGGTCTAGGCCTGAGATATTGAGTAAACGAGTAAATGAAGGCCTAACTGAGGAAGGATGTTGGCCAGCTGAGAGAGAAAGAACGAGAGAATAAACAATAAGCATACAGTACACAGTATAATAGTGCCAACAATATAATGGAAGCAAAATGCCCAGCTAACAAACTAACATCAAGAAAACGAGTATAGCACAAGCATAATATGGTTAGTTGAACACAAGCATAATATACCTAGATGTAAGCATTTAATCTGTAATAAGATGCCAAAAACGTACCCATAATCGAAGAATGGTTAAAAATATCCGAACGACAGCACATTTAGATCCACACAGTTTGATGTTCTGCAGGGGAATGCCAGCAAAAGCCCAAGGGGATTTTTTTATATGCCAGGAAGAAAAAGCATAAAAATAAGGGGAATTTGATGAGCCGAAATTGGGAAATAAGGGGAATTCTAATGGCTGAAAACTGAACATAAGGGGAATTTAAAATGGCTAGAACAAAATATAAGCGGAATTCAAAAGGGTGGTGGTGGGGGGGTTGAATCTGGAGGCACACCGTATAAATAGAAGAGAAGAACTGAATAGAATCAGATCGCTTTGGGACATCTCACTGAATTGATCTCATGTTAGCTGCTATTTTTGGACAATAAACATGGTTTTTGCTTTTTTCATTCACTGTCTTCTTGAGTATTATTCTGTCAAGACCTTTTGCTGAATTGAACAGTTTTTGAGAAAGTGACCGTGCATCCAGTGTTGCTGGAATGCGACAACTACTTTAAAATTGTAATCTTATTACATTACTGATTACTGCATGTAAAAAGTAATCATCTTACTAATTACTTTACTTTCACATTACTTTCAAAACCTATCAAACCTACAAAAATACACTACAAACTGAAACTCATAGTTCTTTCAATAATTTTAGCGCATGTCAATGTATGAGATGATGAGAAAAAGTTGGATTTATCATAAAACATGCCTTGGGTGTTGTTCGTAGGACTACTAGACCGATAAAATTGAAAACTTTTCTAACTAGGCTAGTTTGGTGTCACTAGCCAAGGGGAGGCACAAGTAAGTTATCATGCTACTACTAGCTGCTACAATGCCATGCAAAGTACATTATCCTTCCTTATGCTCTGCTCATAACATGTTCATTTAAACTGGAACTCATTTACACATTTATACACCTTGTTTTCCTGCTCCGCATGAGAGGGTGTTAGTGTTTTAACCCCTTTACTGGTTTAAAATAAAATCTGCATATATCCATTTTCCCCACTCTGACTGTGAGCTAGTGTTTGGCAGAATTGAGAGCTGTCAGCCAATAAGACACCAGTATTTTCACGTATTTTCCTGTAAATCCTGTCTGATTGGTCTCGACTCCGTTCACTGAAGATATAAATTTACAGGCAGTCTTCCTTTATTGACATTCAGTTAGGTAATGACAAACCGTTCCAAGTGGAAAATTATTTGCGGATAAGAAGAAAAAATATTTGGGGCAAAACGTGATTTATTTTAAAAAATGCATTTTACTTAATATTGTTTTCATAACTATAAATTTGTAACGCAAGTAACAATTTTATTGACATCAGTAACTGTAATCAAATTACATAAATTTTAAATGTAATGTGTTACATTACTGCGTTATCAGAAAAATTTATTGGATTACAGACTTAATACAATTAAGTAATTAGATTGGTGACTTAATACAAATGAAGAAAACCCTTCTATGAGCATTCATGTCCCAATTTTCTTTTCTGAGAAGATGGTCCTATACATATATACCATATAAACATAGACTTATGACAAAATAAACTATAATAAAACATTTTAAATGTAAAGATGGTTCATTTAAATCTAGACTACACACTCTTAAAACAGTGTTAATTCATCAGTATATCAATATACTCATATGTTTTTGTGTGGGGATGCTACTTTTAGTCAGTAAGAAACTTTTTAAACTTCTAGTTTTGATTTTTGATAAAGTAAAAATGTTTTTGTTTGTGTTTGTAGTGGACTCTACCAACTATCTGCATATCTAATTGCTAATAAAATCTGAATTTGTATGCATGGGTATAAGAACAATATATCTATGTGAGGGCATTCCTCCACAGGTAGCAAAGGTGATGCACTTTGTGTGAATGAAAGCTAATGACTCATTAGTGAAGATAGCCTGGAACAAATGTCGAGTGGAATTATGAGCCATGACTCATATGAGACATTGTTATGTGGAGTCCTTGGGAGCCTGAACTGCTCATTATGAGAAAACTCAGTGAACCTGAGGCTTCACACACTGCCATTTTACTGAAATAATACCAAATGCCCTTATTTAACTGGCTCCTGAACCGCTGTTCCTACACAATAAAAGAAGAAGGAAAACCTTGGAGGAACCATAATGTTCTCTCTTACAGTATATTGTAATGTATAAAGCCTCTGATTCACATTGTGAGCACGTATCCGGGCAAGCCCACAACTTATATAGCTATAAAAGTCCTTGGTCAACGCTTTTAATGTTGCCAACGTCTGGAAAGTGAAAGTGAGAAGAGACGCATGCTGGCCTGAACTTCACCTGAATAAGCAATGTCCATGATGAATCAAGACCTAATACATAGAATGACAGAATGGTGTAATGTTATAAGGGCCGCCATAGTGGAAATATAAAAAGCTAAGTTAAAAGGACTGTGACATGATTAAAAATATTTCACAATGATTAACCACATTATTATGTACAGATTTATTTCTTTTTTACATTTGCTGGCAAGTTCTGCTATTTTTGGTGGACTATAAATGGCTTAAAGGAAAATCTGCATGTACCAAGATATGTCATTGGTGAGATTTCAGAGAACATATGATGTAGTAATATGCAGAACATAGTTCACATAAAAAATTCTGAAAATGTGAATTCATTGCTTATACTAAACTTAATTTAAACACGTTTCTAATTACTACATTAAATTTTGTAAAGTGACTGAGATCAATTAATATAGTATTAACATAAACCTATTGCATTATCAAATCTCACAAGTATAGTAGGTTCGATCCTCACTTCAGGCTTTGAAAATATGAACAAATCATGTTGGATGTATGAAAACAAATTGTGTTAATGCAACTGAATTCAATCACATGGAACCGATGTACACATTTGAATTAAGTAAATTCAATTTTGTTTTTTTTGGTATTCTTATCTCAAGTATTTTCAAGAAAATACTCCTCTCAAGTATTTTCCCATAGCAGCACAACTGGAAGTGTTTAGGTCCTCTTATACCACAGTAATTTAACAATTAAATAATTTATTAAAAAATAGCATGTCACACTTTTTATCCTTTAATTCTTCCTTTTATTGTTGTCTAATGTCCTTAAAACAACTTATTGTAGTTCAAGCACTGATGCTGGGGACTCCTTCTAAAAATGCGAAAACCACTGCTTGTATTTCATTTGAAGATCTAAAACTATTTAATATGAGATATACACAAAAACAGAAGTGCTCAAGAGGGGCAAATACTTCTTCAAAGTACTAT
>JANDJT010000131.1:3988434-4002997 GCA_024331685.1 Stegophilus panzeri | reverse complement strand
AGATTGTCTCTTTGATGGCACTGCTGATTGCAGCAGGACATCTATCAGTAAATGAGGAGAGCTTCTCCACACACTCACTCCATGGAGTGATCATGTCAAAGACCTCAGGAGCAGCTCCTTTCAGTTCATTAATATGATTTGTTGCATTGATTTGTTTTGTTCATTATTTTATTAAAACCATTACTGTTCAGTAGTAACATTTATAAATAAACAATTTGAACCCTTTTTTACCAATACACTGGAGTTCCGTTCTGCCTGCGGAATGGAAATCCACTTATTGGACATTTTCAATCAGTATAATCAAATAAATTATTATAAGATTGGCTGTTATAAGACTGGATTTCTGTGTGTGCAGTGTCATGACGGTTGGTCACACTAGGCTAAGCATGTGTGTTTTTGTCGGCCAACACTGCGAATATGGGCGGGATCAGGATATGACATCATCCGTCAAAACCAGGCAGACTTTCTTTTTAAGTTGATTTTATAATCTTTGAAAGCTGTGTTGTAAAGTACAGGATAGCGTGATACCACTGAAATTAGCGCTTCCATGTTTTACATTTCTTTTTTTTAACTAAAAAGGTCATGCAGTGAGTTGCGATCATCTATGGCCATACGTCTTCACATGATACGATTACACAGGTTCACCAAATTTGAACTTTCATCATGCAGCGAGCTTGTGTTTCCGGTCTGCCATTTTCGGATGCATTTGCTCACTAAAGCTTAATGTGACCACCCCATGAATTGGGTTTTTGTTTTGGAGGAAGACAGCATGGATTGAGCTGAGGAGCATTCCAGCATGGAGTGGATGGTCCTTGAAAAGGAAAGAGGCCTTCTTCCCCACCACCCACATGTAGGTTTCCACTGCAAAACTGACCGCTTCATCTACCTCTCAGAGAAGTCAGAGAAGAGGGGTCACTCGTGTGTCACTCATTTGAGCCATTAGGAGAGCCAGTGCTCCAGCACCTACAACACAACCTGAACAGGACAGGTGATACAATATTAATGAGGATGACGTCCCTCCCGTACAATATCACTTTTCTCCTGCCCACACTCCTGGGCTATAGCTTGATAGCCACCAGCAGCACACTTCTCTATGGCTGTTGTTCTATTTTTATTTTTATTTTTGTAAAGCCACAGTCTCTGCAACAACACAAACCTAAATGCAGAGTAAAAGCAGAAGGTCATGTAGCTATCATGGAGTCCTGTAACTCGCCTGAAGATAATGCAAATTCCTGGGCCTAGTCATTTACTGTGACCTAATAAAGTCATCAAGAGTTTGAGATTTGTGGTGAAAGAAATGCTACATAATTTTCCATTCCTAACCACTGTCCTGGCATTCTACAGAGTTGAGGCAATGTCCTGGATCCTGTACAAGCAACGTCAAAGATGATGAGCAGAATGACCAGCTAAAAGGCACCACTGGCTATGATTGGCTCTTTTATGTGAAGCCCACTAGGAAGCAGCTCTTATTGACATGCAGGTTATACTACCAGCCTCACCAGAACCTGGCCATCGATGAAAGAATGGTAGGTCTAGAATTGGTCTAGAATTGTGGATTTTGGGAGTTATGCAGACATAAGTTCAGCGTGTCTGAGCCAGCGGGGGCTGAAGCTGTCAGTGACGTGTCATGGGTGGCAGAGAAGAGGCCATGCTATCCAGTGACAATTGTAAACAGCTCAACCTCTGCCAAGAGAGACAAAGCCTCAGCTGGCAGAAGGCACTGTGTACTGCCTTCAAAGGAAGAAGTACAGCAAGACTATTTACAAATGCAGGTCTTGTGATGTGTTCCTGTGTACTATAGTGGACCATCTTTGTTTCACTGAATTGGGATGATGTTAAGGACAGCAAAGCTCAATGATGCACACTAGACTCTGTCTCTTAATTTTTTTTTATTCAGGTTTTTTGCACTTTTGTTCATGATTTGCATATATTAGTTTACATTTTGCACTTTCATATTTGTTCTAAATAGTTATTTTTGCCTCCAAAATCCAATCCCATGTCCATGTCATAAGAGGTGGAAACAGCACCTTCTGCATGCCTATATTACATACGTGATAGTGCTAACAGGGCTCTGGTGCTGATTTCAGTAAAGGCTAAATGAGATGAGATGAGATGAGTAAGTTTAAAACTTTTTATTTGTGAAACTGAACATTTTGTAGCATAGAGTTTCATGCTTTTCCAATTTGTTATTTAATTTTTTGCCATTTGAATAAATTTTTGTGTATTTTGTTGGTGGATTGTTCCATCTAGACATGTTCTATTTGTGTAATAAGCACATTTTTATGATTTCTTAACATTTGCATTATGGAAACTACATCCTATGCTTTCACCTTACTTAAAGCCATCAATGATGCATTGATAAAGGTTAGTAAATGTATTATAGTTCATAATAAGTATTTATAATGCACACAACTATCAATAACAATATAAAATATTTCACTTATTGGACACATAAATAGATCTGTATTACTAATCAGTAATTGTAACTGTAATATAATAACTTTATAAAAATGCAGGCTGCATTTTTATGAATACATTAATGGAACCAGAAGACTGACTAATTAAGGAATTTATAATGCATAATAAGCACATCTTCATGATTTCTTAACATTTATATTATGGAAACTGCATCCTATGCTTTCACTTTACTTAAAGCCATCAATGATGCATTTATAAAGGTTCGTAATTGTATTATAACTCACACTAAGTATTTATAAGGCAGCACAACAACTATCAACAACAATATCAAATAATTCACATATTGGACCTAGAAATAAATCTTCTTTACCAATAAGTCATTATAACTATAATATAATAACATTATAAAAATGCAAGCTGCATTTTTATGAATACATTAATGGAACCATAAGACTAATTAATACTTATAAATTGGTGTATATGAGCATGGACACTGAAAAAGCAAGTATATCACGTATAAGTAATTATACAATATATTTATATATTTATATTATATAACAATAATATAAATGTACCTATAACTGTTATTATAATGAAGTATAGGTATTTACGTGACCCTGAGAAAGGATAAAGCTGATGAAGATGAGTGAGTGAGTGAGTATAGGTATTTATGTGTCATTATAAATGTGTTTATAGAGCAGTAATACTTGCTTATAAAAATAATTCTAAATGGGGCTATAATTCATTATAAGCATGGGCTTCATAGAAAGTGTTACCAAAATTATTTCACTTTCTTCTTTAATGGTGATCAGTATCAGTGGACACGACTTCCACAGGGCCTCCACAACAGCCCTCCGTTGTATCATCAGGTGTTAAGGTGCCATCTGTCAGAGCCAGAGTGTCCTGTTAAAGATTCAGTGGTCCTTCAATATATCGATGATGTTCCTTTAGCCTCACCTGATATGGAAGTGCATTACAGAGAGTTGTTAGCATTGCTTACATATCTCAGTGCCCATGGTCATAAAGCTAATAAAGCTCAACTAGCTGCCACTTCAGTTACATTTTTAGGACAATCAATAACAGCTGGCCAGAGATCCATTCTTCCGGCTCGTGCAGCAACCGTATGTACTCTAACCGCACAGTCAACACTCAGAGGGCTTCGCTTATTCCTGGGCATGTGTAACTCCTGCCGCCCATGGATTGAAGATCAAGCCCGAATAGCTCAGCTGCTATATAATGTGTTAAAAGGACCTCCCAAGGAGACAGACAGTATTTGGCCGAATCTGCATTTAAAAAACTTAAAGTTGCTCTTTCATCTGCTCCTGCTTTAGGTTTTGTACAACCAAAGCTGCCTTTCACCCTGTATGTGCATGAGCATGAGGGGTTCATGACGGCATGCCTAATGCAGGATCACAGTGGCCGATTACACCCAGTCCACTACTATTCAGCTAAGTTGAACATCACTGCTAGTGACTTCAGTCCACGCTTACATGCTGTTCAAGCCACATATTTAGCTATTACTGCTTGTGCTCTAATGGTGTTGACACATCATCTGAAATTGTTCTCATGTTGTTCTTTGTTTGTTGTCCTCAGCTTGTGTGATCACAGTGACTGCCCAGAGATGGGGCAATTGGCTCGATGTTCTCACAGCACCTAACATTACACTGCAAAGGGCTAAGATCTTCAATCCCTCATCGTTAGTGATGACTGCAATGTCTGATACACAAGATAAAAGGGTACTGGGTGATCATGATCATGATTGTGTGATGCTCTCACACTCACCACCTTCGAGCTTTTCTGAAATTCCAGACATGTTTTTATTTACAGATGGTTCAGCTCAAGTCCTGCATGGATGTAGGTGTGCTGGATGGGCTGTTTGCTCTTCACACAGAGTGATAGCTCAGGGTCGCCTCCCTGATCACCTGATCACCAAAGTTGCCGAACCTGTGGCCTTGATTAATGCCCACGTCCTAGCCACTGGTTGCACTGCTACAATCTACACAGATTTACGATATGCCTTTGGTGTTGTACATGATTTTGGCAGTATCTGCCAAAGTTATCTCATGAAGTCGAGAAATTGACTAATGATACTGCACAATCCTTTGGCATCATGTCCAACACATCGGGTGATGATTTTGCAGAATCGGGTCACTTTAGATTATATCTTAGCACAACAAGGAGGTACGTGTGCAGTGGTGGGTCCTAAGTGCTGTACGGATATGTTTGACCCTACTCTAAATTTGACTCGATACATTAATGACCTACGTGATCGTGTTAACGCTATTGATCAAGTTAACAGTGATTGGTTAGATGCCTGGCTAGGCTCCTGGTGGTGAAATGGCAGGGAAATTCTACTGGGTTTCCTGATGTTCTTTGTCACCCTCCTGTTAATTTATGTTATGTTTCGCTGTTGCTGCCTGTGTGTCTCTAAGAGCATGACCCAGGCCCAAGTAGCAGAAACCACAATTTTCCTAACTCTAGTTGATAGGCCTAATGCCTACATTTAATCTGATTTTACTTTTAATCTAACATGCCTGGTACATGGATAAATGGGTGTGACCTATCCTTCATTTAGGATATGCAGATGAATTATCATCTGGCCAGTGGTTATTGTACGTAGAATAGTATAAAAGGATTACGCTTGCTTTAATGGATGATTTTAGGGTCATCCAAAGGGGGAATATGTTTCCTTATTTTCCATGATTATGATTCAAACATTTAAGATCAGTTCAATGTGATTTTTTGCTTACTTATGGTCTCATGAAGTTTTTGGGTTTCTGTCTTTGATTGTGTTTTTGTCAAGGTGTTTTGTCTTTTGTCTTATGTTTTTCTTTCATGTTTTCCTTAACTGGCCTTGGGTATGTTGCTTGCACATACAAAAGCCAACTGTATCCAATTTGTGTTTAGACTAAGATTGAGACTATGAAATGCTGTAGTGCTCAGGGTGTCTCTGCACGCATAATAAACCCTCTCTTTGACTGTACCCTGGCTCTTGGTCTCCTGATTCTCCAAACATCTTACTTCTGGAGAAGCTGAAGCATTTTAATCATCCAGAAAAGATTTACATCATGATCTATCTATCTATCTATCTATCTATCTACACACACACACACACACACACACACACACACACACACACACACACACACACACACAGTGGGGTCAGAAAGTCTCAGGCCACTAGTGAAAATGCTTCTCTTTTCCATTATTTTCTAATTTTTCATTTAAAAGATTTTTTCCATACAAGTTATGTAAATGAACAGCTTAAGTGAAAAGTAGAATCTCTGAAATATTTACAGGAATTTCAGAGTTTCTTAGTATTTGGTATGTCTCCTTTTTTCTTTAATGACAGAGTGCATTTGAGTTTGTGCAAAAGGTTATGATTCATTTTAGAACAAATGCATTGGTGTGTCATCGGAACACATGCTTCAACAAAAGAGATTAGGCATGAGGAAAATCTGACCTTCTGTACAAAGTAGTTAACATGGTCAATATCACACATTTGCTTACTGTCACGTCCTGAGATGTAAGGGAGTTGAATACGGAAGCAGGTGCAAGTAAAAACATTTTTTAAAGGAGGCAGGCAGACAAATCCAAAACGTGAAACAGATGCGTAGTCAAAAACAGGCAGTGGGTCAGGCGATCGGCAAACAGGCATGTACAGGCCTAGGCAGGATTCGAAGTCGCGGTCACAGAAAACGGGGTCAAAACACAAAACAAGAAACTTGAACCTATGACTGGGAACTGGGAGCGGAAAATACCAGTGTGTTCTAAGAGAACTAATCTAACGTTAAACTAACTAAATCTCTCGAGGTACGTAACATTAACTATCTACTATTTAACTATAATACTCCACGAAGTGTACTGTGAGGCGAGGGGTATATATCCTGAACATAATCAGCGTTAAGTGCTGACAGCTGAAAACAATGACGACACACCCTTAAACAACAACCAATGACAAAACAGGGAGGAGACAGAACAGAAACAAAACAAACGCACGTGTCCATAGTAAACAATGTCACAGTTATCAATGTTCGCAGAGCGTGCGCTCGCTGAGCACTCCGGCACTCCAAGCACGCTGCAGGCTGCAGCTCTCACTAAAGGGGAGATTGTGACACTTACATATAAATAGGGACCTAGAAATAGTGCAGAATCTTCAATATTAAATATTCAAGATATTGGACATTTATGTTCCTTGTTTTAAATATTTTTAATATTCAAAAACCTTTTGTTTAGTTCCGATTTTAAATGAAAAACAAAAATCCAGATTTATCTATATGACAGACAGACCAGTTAGTTGAAAGATACAACACATGTCAAATTAGATATGAATACTGACATTAGACTTTCTCAAACATTGACACTGTGAACAAGTTAGGGCAGAAAATTAAAAACAGTTTAGTTTTCTTGTTTCCTTTTACTGTAAATCTTTGCAAACATACAAGTATGGGAAATAAATTAAAAGTAAAATTGCCTGATCAGATTAATGAGTTGGATTAATAATACAATGAACAGGTCAACACAGCTCTACACTTCATCACAAATATGACAAACATTGTATTTATACCCTTTAGTGCACATTTTATGCTCTTACACCTCACAGAATACATACTTAACCCACTGCTCCCCAGGGATAGAGGAAGCAAAATCTTTTTCAAGTAAGAAAAACACAAGGTTTTTCTTACTTGGTGTCCCATTCTGTGAATAAAATGTTTTAAGAAATTTGTTCATTTTATTTTATATGAGAGAGAATTAACTTGTCATTGTTTATGGTATGCAGCTTAGTAGTAACACTGTTTTTTGTTTTTTTTGTGACCTCAATGGTACACCATATGTACCTAGAAATTAAGTACCCTTGAAACTTTTTCATTAAAAAATTATTACTACTGATTAATGTACTTTAAGTATTTTTAATAGTACCAAATCAGTGACAGTTCTGATGTCTGTTTTGATTTCTTATTAGTTTAGTTTATTTATTTATAAAGCACATTTTCTAAAAAAACAGAAGTTCAAACCAAAGTGATGTACAAGTAGTATAAAAACAGAACGAGGAACTGAAAGGAGTAGTTGACTGAATAATCGAAGAGGTCTTGAGGCAGTATACGGGGTAAGGAGATCACATATGTACTGGAGAACACGTCCATGCAAAGCTTTAAAAACGTATAGCAAAATTTTAAAATCAATGCAGAAATTGACTGGTAACCACTGTAAAGAGGCGAGGAGAGGAGTAACATGCTCACGTTTCCTGGTGCCAGTTAATAATACAGCCGCCGCAATTTGTACAGTAGTCTAACCTTGATGTTATAAATGCATGAATGGTCCTTCTTAGAGAGCATTTTCTTGATTTTAGCTATAGATCTCAGCTGAAAAAAAGCTGCTTTTGACAACAGCACTGATCTGCTTATCAAAACACAGTGTAGGCCCTAGAATAACACCAAGGTTTTTGACAAATCATGCACATTGGTAGACAGAGGACCTAGCTGATTGAAAATAGAAGTAGTTGAGACTGGTGGGCCAAAAAAATTTATTTCAGTTTTATCACTAATTAGCTGTAAAAAAAAAAAAAAAAAAAAAAAAAAAAATCATGTCCATCCAGCATATAATGTCATAAAGATATTCCAAACAGATTTGACAGAGAACAGCTGTTATTCGAATTTACAGGAAAATAAAGCTGCGTGTCATCAGCATAACAGTCATATGATAAATTGTGTTTCTGAATGATATGACCAAGGGGAAGCATATATAGAACAAACAAAAACTGCCCCAAAATGGAAACCTGAGGAACACCATAAGAGATTTTGACATGAGATGAGAAACAATTTCCTACATTAACAGAAAACGTTCTCCACTTAATGTAAGAGGCAAACCACTTTAACACAGGTCCCTGAAACCCAGCCACATGATTAAGTCTTTTTAAAAGGATGTCATGATCTACTATATCAAAGGCTGCACTTAAATCCAGCAGGATTAAAATACAGCAGGAGCCAGAGTCAAGAGAGAGTAAAATGTCATTGGTAACCTTTAACAAAGCAGATTCAATACTATGTAGTTCTCTAAAACCAGACTGAAATGTATCAAAAATATAAGAAGTACTCATGTAAGAAAAGATCTGAGAATAAATAACTTTTCCCAAGACTTTTGAAATAAAAGTTACTTTGGAGATGGGTCTGTAATTATTCAGATCTTGTTGGTCAAGATGATGTCTTTTTAACAATGGCTGGACAACAGCATGTTTGAATGCAACTGGCACAACTCCATTTTCTAGGGAGCTATTAATAATAGCAGTAACAACCAGACTTAAAACTGGAATTGTACTACCTTGGGCCTCTCTATGATAGTCTCAGCAAGGATTCTTCACTTAAATAAATACAAGGAAATTTAATTGATGCTCTTTTAAAAAAGAGTGTGGTTTTAAGGTAGAGAAATCTCAGGGATGGAGAAATTAAAAGTTATTGGATCTAAAACCATTCATTTGATTAATGCAACATTTTTTGCTTCATTCCTAACAAACATCTAGGACTGTTTTGGGACCAAAATGTCTATTTGGTTTTCTTTTTTTAGCAACAAATTGTAGTGGAAAAGCACACTGGGTGGAAATAGTTTCACTAAATACCGCATTAGTCAGTCATCTGTGCAATTCACAGTCAGTAAATAGCACAAACTCCTGCAGGCTGAATTGTGAACATTAGGAGCATGCTGTGCTTGTTGGTTTGGTGCATTGTGCCCATTTAATATGCACAGGTTCATAAATTAAGCTCATTTAATTTTAATAATACTGCCTCTGTGCCTTGAGACTTCCCTCTGGTTTTTGAGTCATTTACAGTTGGGTCCAAGGTCTGAGTCTATATCGAACACTATATTGAGGATATATATGCAGATTTTGAAAAAAATACAATAAAAATTTTCATACACTTTTTTAAACGGTTAGTAGTATATACAGTGCAAAATTTTAAATCCCTTTGGTTTCTAGGTTTTTACAAAAAATGTAAAAATGTGTCTCAGTAGATTTAATGTTGTTTTTCTTTATATTTTAAACACGGGTACTGGAAGTATACAAGCTGGCCTGTCTAAATGTGGATGTGTTGCATCAATAGCCAATTGTTTTGGTCTCTTACGGTCATATTCAAAGTTGAGCAGATGAATGCATGGCCAGTTTATCATTCAAACCATGGGCAAATGTTCTTCACAGAAGAGCATATCAAATTAATAAAAAAAATTGGGGCATTTATATTGTCACACAATATAAAAAAAAAATTATGCAGAATAATAGGATGTGTTAGATCACATGTTATTTTATTATCTGTAAATAATGACAGTGATTTTCAGACATTTTTAGGAATTTCTGAAAACCACATTTGGCCCTTAAAGACTAGCACCTGTTTTTGCCCCACTGGCAAACTCCTCTTTGAAACATCCATCCATGTTCTATACTGCTTATCCTACAGGGTCATGGGGAACCTGAAGCCTATCCCAGGGAGCATTGGGTACAAGGTGGGGTACATCCTGGACGGGGTGCCGATCCATCGCAGGGCACAATCACATTCATACATTCACACATTCACACATTCACACACCCATTCATACACTACGGACACCTTAAGACAGATTCGACTAGTTCAAAGAGAGTCATTAAATGTAAGACTCTATGGAGTTGCCATTACAATACAGTTAAACTCCACTTCTCTTAAATTTGTATTATGGGGCAAATTACAAGTCTCCAGAAACTCTATATCTGTATTTGTTTCATGTTTTCTTGGGTAGAACTATGAGGTGACACACAAATCCTCTCGTTATCTGGATAAGTCGGATAATAGGCGTAAAAGGTTAAAAATACCATTAAACACAATCATAGCCATAAAGTAAGTAAGGAACAGTTGAAAATTTACCATCAATTGGATACATGAGCATATTTATTTATTTTATTATATTACTTTGGGGGCAAAATGTTATCTAACAGCTTCAGGGTCCCTGGTTCAATCATGATTTTGGTTTTATTGTCTGTGTGCAGTTTCTCTTCATGTTATCTCTGTGTCCACATAGAACCTGTGTCCACAGAGAACCTCTGGGTTGTCCAGTTTCCTCCCAACTCCCAAAATCAAGCCAGTAGGTTTATTGGCTTCTCTAAATTGCCTCTAGGTGTGTGCATGGTGCCCTGCAATGGACTGGTGTTCCATCCTGGGTGTATTCCCATCTTGCACCCAGTGTTCTGTCCTGACTGAGATAAAGTGGTTACTGAAGGTAAATTAATGATATATTATTTTTTCTCATTTTCAGTAAGGGTATAAAATAAAATGTGTGCAGCCAATTTGTTTCCATGCTGGATTATTCAGCCACTCCCAACTCATTCATCAACAGAAATGGAGCACCTCAGGACCTTAGAGTTATTTGAGCACCAACCAAAAAAAAAAAAAAAAAAAGCTGAGAATCAACAGAAGAAATAATCACTATGTTAAATTTGGTGCAATGCTAATACTCAATAGAGACTCAACATCAACAATAGAAACGCAGACCAGTACCTCTTGTGCATTTATGTACTAACAGTGCATAACTACGGAGAGTTTATGTGTTGCAGAAGCCAAGTCAACAACAGTCAGCTCAACACAAACCCTGCAATGCATCACACTGTTCTCCTCATATGCTCTGCCCATATGGTAATCTACAGTATATACAAGAAGGGAATAGTAGCGCAGCAGTAGGTGTGAGATGTCTCCGTTTGACATTGCTGAGTCTCTCTGCCCCATTTGTCATCCCCCAAGAACATTTCCACCTTGCTGTTTGCAGGCAAAACAGATGTAGAGAGAGACGGTCATTCATCCTGTGCAGAAAGCTGACAGAGTTACAGATCTGCAGTCAAGGACTCTGCTGGCCTTGCATTTATCTCCCATTTCCCACTCAGGGAGGTGTATGGCAGCAAACACAAAACTAAAAAAGAAAGAGAAAAAAAAGAGAGAGTCCAATTTAAGAGAACTGGCAATAGTGAAATCCATAGGACTTCCAACAAAAAAAAAATCATTATTTAATATTTATTTAATACAAACTTAAACAGTTAACAGCATGATAACTAATCATTCATTCAAAACACCTTCTCAAAATAAGCTTATTAACATATTCACAATAGTTAACATTTGTTTTGAGCCTACAATCCATTTCAAGTAAAACTTCTCCTATATAAAATTCTCCCTGATCTGGAATAAAGTTAAAAATAATTTGATCTTAACCAAAGCTTTAATCACAACTTCATCTGCATCAAATGGAACTAAGTCACCCACACTAGACACAGTCTTATGGTCAGTAAAAACAACAGGATGTAAATTGCGTGGCTGATGAAAAACAAGTTCAGGTAGAGACTGTAATTATAATCTTTCACCCTTTCCTAACAGTGTTGTGACATTTGAAATGTTAAGATGATCACAGAATGACATGGTCATACTGAGGAGCTGCTCCATGCTGAATTGTAATGTACACAATTTATTTTTATACTAAATTTATTCACAGTTTAACACTCTAGCAGGAAGTATTTCTTGTTCAAATATTGATGATGATATAATTTCCCATGTACTTGCAAAAAAAATCTTGCCAGTGAAAATATTGTCAAATATTGTCAAATTTATCTAGTCTTTCCTATCAATAAGATTACAATACACCAAATATGAGCATTAAACCTATTTCTAGACATTTTAAAGAATTTCAAGTTTAAAATTGTCTTGTCTCTTGCCAGATCTTTTTTTCCCTTCTAATTTTATTTATTTATTTATTTATTTATTTATTTATTTATTTATTTATATAATGCCTTTATTTATTTATAAAAATAAATGTACATTTATATATTTTACATTTATATATAAATATGCCAATAGAATAAGGTACATTTATATGCCAATAGAATAAGTCAAT
This sequence comes from Stegophilus panzeri, assembly GCA_024331685.1. Taxonomy (NCBI): domain Eukaryota; kingdom Metazoa; phylum Chordata; class Actinopteri; order Siluriformes; family Trichomycteridae; genus Stegophilus; species Stegophilus panzeri. The sequence continues at coordinate 3,990,685 of JANDJT010000131.1, read as the reverse complement.
TCAAAGCTTGAAGGCATTTAAAGGCATGTATAATAGTTGTATATTTGATTTATAATAATCTTATAAGAATAAATATTAAATACATTTGCCCGTATTCCAGCTATTTTACTTGCTGATGTCTTTTTAGCAGTGTAGTTCTTCCAAACATCAAGGATGAATTAAAACTGCACAACATAAATCCTGTCACTTTAGACAGCAGGGACAAACTGGCAATCAGGAAGTTCTGGAATTTTCCCTGTGGGTCGATCCATTTTCCTTGGTGATGCTCATCAATTGCTGTGCTGTTAGATTCAGCAACATGTTAATTTGCTGGTAATTGTGATAATGGGGAGAGAAGGATTGAGAAAGCAGGCAGCTTTCATAACCAGCTAAATAATGCTAAGAAAAATAAGCACTATTTTTTTATCCACTCTTTGTTAAAAGTCTTTTGTGTTGTGGTATAATCCTACATTTTTTGTTGTTTTTCTTCTTAGGAAAAAACAGAAAGAGATGATGATCATGCTAAATTAGGCCTCGTGCAAGGATCCAGTGAGTAGCCAAAATGGTTACATTTAACACCTAAACCTAACTTGAAAATAAACTGGGTATCAGTATCAGCTGATATGATCAGCATCAGTTGCTAAGCACAAAAATACTACATTGGTCAACAATCAAAGCCCAAGAATTTAAAATGCTTAAACTGCTGATTGAGTGCTGTTTTTTTCTGTTGTAATATTGTAACTGTTGTTCATTTTTTATACTGTATGTACATTATTTACACTGCATAGATCGACCAAATTATAATGTACTAATTACAATACTAAGCAAACCACAGACCAATTAATTGTGTACTACTTCATAAAGTACTGCTTCCTGACAGACAGACAGACAGACAGCAGCAGGTGAGGCTGGAGAAATTTGCATCCTACACCTGCACAATCAACACTGGTGCCCCACGGGCATGTGTGCTGTTCCCACTGCTCTTCCCTGTATACAAATTATGGTATCGCTACAAACGCTTCTGTCAAACTCCTGAAGTTTGCCGATGACAGAGGTGAGGTTGAACAAGTGGCTGTATGGTGCAGTCAAAACAATCTGGAGCTGAACATGCTCAAAACAGTAGAGATGACAGTGGACTTCAGAAAGAACTCCCCAGCACTTCCCCCACTCACCATAAGAAACAGCACAGTGTCAGCCATGGAGTCATTCAGGTTGCTGGGCTCTACAATCTCAGAGGAGCTGAAATGGGAGACCAGCATTGACTCTATTGTGAAGAAAGCCCAACAGAGGATGTACTTCCTGAGGAACTGAGGACATTCAACCTGCGACAGGAGCTGCTGATACAATTCTACTCAGCCATCATTGAGTGTTCTGTGCACTTCAATAACTGTCTGGGAAATTCAGCCACCAAAAGACGGTTTACAACGAACTGTGAGGACTGCTAAGAGGATCATTAGTGCTCTCCTGCCCACTCTCCAGGACTTGTACACTGGACATGGACAGAAAAAATAATCACAGACCCCACACACCCTAGCAATGACTGCTTTAACCTCCTCCCCTCTGGTAGGTGCTAGAGAGCACTCTACAACTAACAACTAGGCACAAAAACATTTTCCCACAGGATATCTCCCTCATGAACAATTAATATGGACACTAATCTTTTTAATAATAGCACCTAACATATGAATATAAAGTACCTGTTGGATATATGGAGTACTGTACATTGGTTATCTTGGTAGCTTCCCTGATTAATATCTCCCTGGCTCGGTCATCCAGTTTGGAGGAACGGCCCGATCTAGGCAAGGAGTTGATGGTGCCATACGCTTTCCACTTCTTAATAATGCTCTGAATGGTACTGTTAGTATTTGTGACTCTATATCCCAGGACAAGCCCCCAGAAAACTGTTAGGATTTGAAACTAGAGAATCTCCGGGTTACGATTCTTAAGAAGGGAGAAAGCAAAAATACACAAGAAAGATGGTGCCCTCGCCTCGCTACACACTTCCCACACCAAGCGCTTGAGAGAATTTAACAAATGACACACAGACACAAAGTTCAAATGGCAAGATCTATCATTTATTCAAAAAAAGGCAGAGTATATATCGGGCTTGGCACACAACAGAGACAGAAGGTTAACTATTGATTAGCTAGGTGGAAGGGCATATTTGCATGAAACAGGAAGGTATGTACAGTGCGTCCGGAAAGTATTCACAGTGCTTCACTTTTTCCACATTTTGTTATGTTACAGCCTTATTCCAAAATGGATTAAATTC
>JANDJT010000131.1:3948015-3975234 GCA_024331685.1 Stegophilus panzeri | reverse complement strand
TCAAATAAGACCTGAGCCAGGAGAGGACCGTTCCCTTAATGCCAACAACATTTTCTAATCTATCAAGGAGAATAGAACGATCTATAGTATCAAAAGCTGCACTAAGGTCAAGTAACACAAGCAATGAGACACAACCCTGATCAGAGGCAAGTTGCAGGTCATTTACTACTCTAACTAACGCTGCCTCTGCTATAATGAGGTCTAAATCCTGACTGATACATTTCATGAATGTTGGCTATATGGTTCTCTTAGATAAAATCTCTGCTGGACCACATCCCAGGGAGATTCCCATTCAAAGGAATCTATTGTCCCATGCCAGAAGTTTGATTTATCACCCTCAGCTGGAACTATGGAAACTGCAAGTCTGGCCCCTGAGGGGCACCAGCTCTTAGATTCCAGTCTCTCAATTGAGGTTGTAGAGACCATGTTAAATGCTAGGTATGGCTACAGTCCTGGAGTTCTTACAGGAATGTTTCTCGTCAAGGTTGGGTCCGTCTACATTAGGGTCTACGTGGCCGCCATTTCGGCCAGCCACGCCCCTATTGATGGAGCCTCTGTGACAGGCCATACCCTTGGTATGATAGCGTGAGTATACTCATTCCCACAGCGTGCAGCTCACTCAACGTTGAGTTCCCTTTGAAAGAGAATATCTGGGTTATGCATATAATGCTGTTCCCTGAGAACGGAACGAGACATTGTATAGCTTTGTCATAGTGGGGTATGCTTATAAATTGTGTCTTCGTGTCAGATAAAGAGAAGCTGATGATGTGGTTTACAGGCGCTGTTTTATAGTCACACGATGCGCGAAATGCCACAGCAGGCCTATATATAGGCGTGATTTTACACAGATTTAAGATACTGGATGTACGCGAGGGTACTTCCCACAGCGTGAAGCTCATGCAATGTCTTGTTTCCTTCTCAGGGAACAGGGTAACCCAGATGTTTTCTCATGTTACTATATGTCACTATAGCTTCTTTAAATTCAGCCCAAACATATACATTTTTGATGATGCTATACATTAAGGTTCCCTTAATTTAAATTATTTAACACTTTTGTTACTATGAACAAATCATGTATAGTATTAATACACCATAAGTAACATTAACAAAATAATACTGATTATCTTTTTAAAAAAATAATTAACCAAATGAGCCAAATAATCAACAACTGCATTAAAAAATACTTGTACCATCAACGACAAAAATTACATCCACAATTACTGATATGAACCAACACCTTAATGAACATTTTTGAGGATTAACATTACTTATGTTTTAATAATGCTGAATTTAAGGGTTTGTTACTGTTAACCAATGCACTAAATGCTAATAAAGGGAACCTTATGTAAGGTTTGGTGACTTTAGCTTTGGTCTATTGTCATTTTAGTAAAAATGACTGAATAAGAGGGTTGAAACCTCTCTGAAATTGTTACAGTGAGTGAAAGTATGGTGTGCATTAATTATTGCAGCATCGAAGAATCAGATATGGGAAAGGAACCCAAACTACAACCTTTATGATGGTATGTAACATTAAATACAAATTCAGTATAAAAAAAATAGACCTTTTAAATAGACATTAAAAAAAAATAATATTAATATAATATAGTCACATAGACATTCATACAAGTGGAGGATTGTAGCCCTGTTACTACTTTGTGACTCTAAACTTTGTAAATTGTCTGATTTTTTGTGTTCATTTTAAATCTAATTTAAGAAATGTATTTAGGTCACTTTCTTAGTCACTTAGATTTTCACCAATCCTTACAATAAGGTTTTTACTGGTCTTCATACATAAACTATACTAATCTCTTGGAATGTGTCACCATTTTCACCAGTTAAACATTTTCATACATGTGCAGATGGCTATATGGACAATATTTTTCGCCATCTTTATGATCACATACGCTATATCTGCAATACAAATTTGACTCCTAAACATACTTATTCATATTCATTATGGAAACTGAGCCAAGTACTTGTTTCATGTTTGGGGGAAAAAAAAAAAAAAGTCACTTTTAGTATTGTTTCACTTGTTAAATGGACTATTTGTACTTGAATGCAAAAAAAAAAACCCAAAACAATTCTAGTAATGCAAAAACCCATATTTTAATTTAATTTACTTTAAATACATTTTTTATTTAAAAAAAAACAAAAAAAAAAACAGTCTCACAATTGTAAAAATGTATAATTTATGTTTGTAATGGAAGATCAGCGTAAGTGAAACAAAAAGGGAAAGGGAGTACACACATCTTTTGTGTGAACATTGGAGTAATTTGAATGACAATTTCCTGGCATGAAATGACTTTCAGATGAGGCTTATTTATTTCTTTAAATCATAAACTGTTGGGGTCATTTGGGGGAGAAGGTAACAAGTTGTGTTCTTATGATAAAAAAATGCTAATTAAAAACTCAGTGCCCCAATGGCATGTAAATTCCATGAAATGGCAGTACCCCAATGGCATGCAAATTGTTTATTCCCGAGTGAGCTGTTGTTTGTGCTTATTTTCTGGCTGAAATCCATTATCAGGTCATCAGCTGAACCAGCTGATAGGTCGAGAAAATAAATACCAATGAAGTTACGTGGTGAGGTGAGGTGAGCTGAGGTGATATAAACTACTGCAGCTCAGCACTCCACCTCAGAGCATCTTCTCGCACACTCCAAGTGACCGGGAACTCTGACGGTCATCTGGAATTCACAGAACCACGGTAACATTCGTGACCAGCGTTCTGTTTCATTCTTCTTGACAGCCAGAGATGGTGCAACAGTAGTGGATGACTCATACCAGAAAACTCACGAGGAGTAACTCACCCGAAAAGACCAGGGGTCACTGGCGAAGCACAGCCGAGCTCACATCCTGGGATGAAGCAACGTTGACATTAAAGAATCTCGCAAAGGTGCAGGGAGAGGACCATGTCACTGCAGCACAGATGTCACTAAGAAAGACATCTCTGAAGTCAGCGCACGAAGATAAAACAGCCCTGGTGGAATGGCAAGTGACGGACCAGGGCATGGGTTGCTGGGCCTACTTGTACACTAAGGCAATAACCTCAACTACCCACTGTGACAGCCTCTGTTTAGACAGAGGGGCACCCTTCTTAACACCACCATAACAGACGAACAATTGTTCTGACTGTCTTAACTGTGCCATAGCTGCTATGTAGCACCTCAAGGCCCGTACGGGGCACAGGAGCAGAGAACGCTGCTCAAGGCCCGTCGGCCTGAAGGAAAACAGCTCGATGGACTGATTAATGAACTGGTGCAGGAGCACTTTAGAAAGGAAAGCTGGATTGGGCTAGAGGACAACTCCGGTACCCTCTGTTTTCCATCTCATGCATGACTGACTCATGGACAGAGCGTGAAGCTCACTGACCCTTTTTGTAGATGCCACAGCCAGAAGAAAAGCCACGTTCAATGACTTCCATCTAAGACCTGTCCCCTCCAATGGTTCAAAGGGGGATTGGCAAAGGGACTCCAAAACCAGGGGTAAACGCTACACTGGAGAATGGGGAGAACGAGCCGGATTGAGGCACCTCACACCCTTTAAGAAACTGCAAACCAGGTTATGGGAGTCCAAAGATGAGCCATCCACAGGCGAATGGTGTGCAGAGATAGCCGCCACATAAACCTTTAAGGTGGAGGCTGCTCTATCACTATCCAAAAGACGTTGTAGGAAACCCAAAACCACAGAGACCGCACATCATACAGGGTCAAACCCATGAGTCTTGCACCACGTACAAAAAGACTTCCATTGATAGGCATAAAGTGCTTGCGTGGAAGCAGCCTTTGCATTGAGATCAGTGTGAACGGCCGAAGGCTCACAGTCTGCTAAGAGGGAGTCGGCCCCAGAGGCCAGATCCATAACTGTAGGTGGGCCGGGTTCGGATGCCAAATGCGGCCGTCCAGCTGAGACAGTAGATCTCTCCAGAGGGGTAGCTGCCTCGGTCTGTCCCTCAGCAAAGTTAGGAGCAAGGGAAACCATAGTCTGGACAGCCACTGCGGTGCAATCAGAAGCACCCTGTGCCTGCCTTGAGCAATTCTGTGAAGTGTCTGCCACAGCAGAGGAATTAGAGGAAAGGCATACAGGAGACAATCCAACCAATCATGTGACAGCGTGTCCTGCCCCAGCGGACTGGAAGTTTCCATGTGGGCAAACCACAATGGGCTGTGAGTTGTGTTGTCCGAAGCCAATTTATCCACTTCCACCACACCGAACTCCTGCCAAATGTCATGAACTACAGCTGGGTGGAGCCTCCACATGCCTGAATGAAGCCAATTTCTGGATAGAGCATCTGCAGTCTGATTGGCTATCCCTGGCAGATAAACAGCCTTCAGTGATGCAAACCATGGGAGTGACCAGGTGAGGATATTGTGAGTGAGCCGTAGCAAGCTCTCTGACCTCGTGCCTCACACACCTCATAAACACTCAAGGGTCTAGACCCTAAGTCTGGTTTATGAAGCTAAAGCATAGGAACTTCCTGTGATGCACAGCAATGGGAACATGAAAGTATGCATCCATCAGGTTGACACTCATGAACCAATCTCCCTCCATCACCGATCGAAGAACGTCAGTTGTATGCAACATGTGGAATGGGAGCTTCTTTAAGAACTTGTTGAGTCTCCTCAAATCCAAAATTGGATGAAAACCTCCATCCCACTTTGGAACAAGAAAATTTGTGAAGTAGAACCTGTCCCTCTGAAACAGGGGGTGAAACACCTCTATTGCCCTCTTCTCTAACAAGGAATGAATTTCTTGAGAGAGAGAGAGCTGCTGAAAGAACCGGGTCTACCACAAAAGTCAGGATGCGTCCCGAAAATGTTGGGGGCCGACGTCGGAACAGTGTTTGCAGTTGTTTAAGCTCAAAATTCTGGGGAAGATGTTTTTTATTCATTCTCTTAGATATTTTAATTTATGGTACAATGTGTAATAATACAAGACATTTAAGACCTTGGCAAAAGAGCTATTTAGGGAAACTATGTGGTTTAATACTTTTTTATACAGATTTGGCAACCCTGGTCATGGCAAATTCATCAGTTTTCCTCACACCTAATAAATGTAGGACCCTTTGGAGAACCAAGCCAATTAGGGCTCATGGCTGACTGCTGGGTTTTCACTGTCCTGTGAACAGTGGATGAACCCTTACAGATTAGCAAACCTCTCTTAAAACTCGTTGATCTGGGCAACCGGCCCGAGACGTTGTGGCTGGCCTACAGGATGAAAGCCCTGACCCTTAGCTGAATATTGGGTAAAGGGGGGTGACTCACCCAAACAGGCCCCAAGGACAATCAACACAGGCAAGTCCCTTTGTTCTCTTACCCAGTTCACTTTTTTTATCACTGTCTTTATCACAGCGGTCACACCAACTGCATCAGGACACCTCATATATTCTAAAAGATAAAGGACTGCAAGAATAATACAATAACAACTGAAATTGCCTGTTTTCTTCTATGTATTACCCTGTAATTATCATGCTTGTAACCACAAAGTTGCATTCAGACATTTGATTGTTTCGCATGCATGAGTATGATTGATTATGGATATAGGAATGTGATTAATTATTAGTAATGTGTTAGCAGTGGCTAACATACATCTTATTTGGTATGTGCATGTTCCTTGAGTGATTTCCTGAAAGATGAGAGTAAGGAAAATCAGGTAGAATGTTGTTAATTATAGGTACCAACAGATGGGACTAAAAGTTTGATCCACACTCTATAAAGAAAAAAAAGTCATGGGTGGAGAACTTAGTTACACCCCGCCCTAACTTCATGCTGATTGGAGCAAAACCTTCCAGATTCCGCCCAGCTAGGAAGAGTTAAAACCCTTGGACACCATGGAAACAATTAGTTCTCTTAAACCAATATTTTCAGAGTTCTCCCCAATCAACATCTTCGGGGAGTCCTCTTCAACCAACATCTGCAGAAGTTCTCCAATCAACATCTTCAGGAATTCTCTTTTCAACTAACAGCTGCAAGAGTACTCTGCAATCAATGTCTGCATGAGCCGGTTCCTGCAAAGCTTCCTAACCCTAGTCAGGAAAAAACCAGAAGGACCACCGCCAAGCTTGTCAGGCAGGCCGCCTACGAGCTTTGCTTGAATTTTCTCTTTTGTAAGTCGCTTTGGATAAAAGCGTCTGCTAAATGAATAAATGTAAAATGTAAATATAGGAGACTCCACTCCAATCACCATTCTGACATGTCTCCCTAGATGCCGCTCAAAAGCAACCAGACCTCTGACGAATCCCCACCATCCGGAATCCCTTCTACACAACAACATAGCGAGAGAATCCCCCATCTAGAGCAACAGAAGCTGTTGTATTTAATAGAGTCCTTTAAAACGGAGCAAAATTCATTGAGGATGGTACATTCAGGTCGAGGTCTAAGAACAGCGTACAGTGTTAAAACTAGGGAGCCATTCATTCTCCATCAAAGCTATTTTCACCTCCTTTGTGTGTGTGTGTGTGTGTGTGTGTGTGTGTGTGTGTGTGTGTGTGTGTGTTAGATTAATTTCTGTGTATTAGAGTAGTTTAATAAAGTCTTGTCTGATTTTAATAGCAAGTGTCTCTTGCCTATGTTTATGATTTATTGTCTTACATTGTCCGATCTTGTTACTGTGCTCATAATTTGTGTTTTACATTAGGATATTATTACTGGTGGCCACGGAGGTAATATCTAATGCATAATTAATAACTACACTAATTTCAACTTATCACCGGACGAATGGTTGATCAGATATATTAAATTAGCAAAATTTCCCCTTCCAGGCTGATCTGCGAGTCTCTCCTAGCTTTTTTGGTAGAGAATGCAACAGCTCAATCTAAACAGCTAATTTTAACTACAGAAATTCAAAACTTCATCAGGACTTTTGTGATTTTATTTTTTTGTTCTAGAAGCCAATTGTTCTAGAAGGTATACTTGACCACAAGAAATAAACAAATGGAGTTTAATTGCACACTTTTACATGAAGCTTGTTCTGTACACAGCAAGCTTTTCATTACAACCAATTAGTAATCAAAGAGCATGGCAGCCACATAAATGCCCCCCACACTTTTTACACTTTTATGACACAAGAGCCTTTATTAAAAATGTTTAAAAATTCTCTGGTAAAAGAAAATAACGAATGCCTACCATTCAATCAAAACTATGTGAGAGAGTACGCTTTGTGTGTTTTTATTGCCAGTTTTTTAGATTTTGTGTTTTTGTGTCCATTTTGTCCTCACAGAATGGCAGAATTTCTCTGGCCTTGATCTTCAGATGTATTTCCGATTTCATACATTTACATTTGCTAATTTGGCTTACTTTTTATCCAAATTAAAACTGAGCACATACATGAGGGTTATAGGTCTTGCTTAAGGATCCAACAATGGTAGTTTGGCAGTGCTGAACTCCGAACATTCTGTTTGGTAGCCCAAAGCTTTAACCAAAGCTTTTGGTGTGGCTGCTGCTTTCATTGAAACCAGGGAGGTTTACTCTGCATGCTCCTTAGACTCGCAATTTGAGCTGTTTGCTGCACTCGTTCTAGCCTGCTCGACAGTTTCTGCCATGAGGTGCCTGTTCTTGTGTTCAGAGAGGTGGTGCTTCGTGGTAATGTGGTCAAGTATGTCAGCCATGATAGTGCTGACCACCAGAGACTGTGTCTGTGACCAAATATGCCACTGTGGTTCAATCCAAGTGATAGCTTTTTAAAAGATTTAGCCAATATGTGTTTTTGTTACTGTTTTTGTCTTCTTGTTTTCTTTTTGTCTTTCTTTTTTTTTTATTGCAAAGTGCCCTTGGCTATGAGAAAGGAGAAGATCATTTTTGAGTGAATTATTTAGCTCTCACATACAGCAGCTCATTAAGAATATATGGGCCCATATGTCATTTTATTAAAGGAAGTGAAACGAGTGAAATCTTAGTCTGCCTTCAGAAAAAAATATATCTCATCACCAAATGAGACTTTATTTTAATTGGAATTTTCCTTTCATATCCATTACCTTTTTTACGAGGTCAGGAATTGAGGAAATGGTGAACTACTGTATTATTGAATTTCTGAAAAAAAAAAAAATGTAAATAATAAAAATAATAATTCAGTCTGAAGAGCAAAGATATTGTTTTTTGTTTGTTTGTTTTAATCTGTTCTCTTATACAAGGGACCAAAGTCGGAGACCACTAGTGAAAATGCTTCTATTTTTCTTTTTTCCCCTTTTTTCCCTTTTTTCCATTTCCTCATGAATTTAATACAATTTTTTAAAAACAAATTCAGTATTAACTTTAGCAAAAAGTGAAATGTTAGAAATATTTATATGAATTTCAGAAGTGCTTAGTATTTTGTAGGTCCGCCTTTTGTTTTAATGACAGTGTGTACTCCATCTGGCACAGACTCCTCAGGTTTATGTTTATTTAAGAAAAATGCAAAGAATATGACCTTTTGTACTAACATGCTCAATATCACAAATTTGCTTAAATATGTGTATATAGTGACCTAAAAATAGTGCAGAATATTGATATTGAACATTTTGTTTTTGGTTATTTTTTTTTATTTATTCTAAAATTCCTGTTTATTTCCAGGTTAAAATGAAAACAAAAAATATCCCAGATTTTCATTGTGGTCTCAAACTCAGACACAGACTCAAACTGGACCCCACTAGACTTACTATCAATATTAATAAAATAATAATTATTGTAAAAATTAACTCAGTCTGTTTTTGATGAAGATAATCCATCATAATTTGTATAATTTGTATTAGTATTATTAGAACTGGGGAAATACTAAATACAAATTTGTGTAAATGGAAGTTTATGTGATTGACTTTCACATATGATTGTTTCTCATATTTCTATAGCCTAACAATAGACTAACAATAAAATAGTAAAATATTAGTTATCAATAAAATAATGAAGCATAAAGGTGTGAACCAGAAACACATCAGATGTCACACTCCCACATTCTATAAATTCCATTGCATAATCTATACTTATAATATAATATGATTAATTATCTATAATGTTATATATAATTGTATATTAATGTATGTAGACAGGCCTATGATGCAGTTACAGAACAAGTAACAACATGTACTAGATAAATAAAAATGTAATACAATAAGGTAAATAAATCATCAGGAACAGTGTGACTATGAAGGTAAGTATAGCACAGACAGGTGGAATAGTGACTCTGTCTTCCTGAAAGTGTTCGTAAAGCTTCAGTTCTCTGTGGTTATATGGACAAATGGTCGTTTCTGTCCCCATTGAGGTGACAAGACCTGGAGTGAGACCCACAGCGATAAATCTTCATTTCCCCTCTAGCATGCTAATTAGGTCAAATGATGAATTACAGAGCCAATTAACCCTTCTGTAGTGTTAGCAATGTGTTCTCCTAATTTCCAAATGCCTTCTCTTTAGATTTTACATAAAAACTGTAACTTCTATCCATTTTCTATAGCGCTTATCCTACACAGGTTCATGGGGAGCCTGGGACCTATCTCAGGGAGCTTGGGGCACAAGGCAGGAGACACCCTGAATGGGGTGCCAATCCATCGCAAGGCACAATCTATCACCTTTTCATACACACTACGGACAATTTGGAAATGTCAGTCAGCCTACAATGCATATCTTTGGACTGGGGAGGAAACTGGAGTACCTGGCAGAAACCCCTGAAGCATGGGTAGAAAATGCAAGCTTCGCACACACAGGGTGGAGGCAGGATTCCAACCCCCAACCCTGCAGGTGCGAGGCAACATGTACACTAAGCCACTGTGCCCCCCAAAATAGTAATATTTCTTTAAAAAGGAATACCCATTATAATAATAGCTTCACCTCAGTGATGATCAATATAAACATTATTGTACATCAATTGACAGAATATCCAGTGTGTTTAGAAGAGGTTAAGGACCAATCCATGTGTCAATGCGTTCAATCCATATATGGAAAACGAAAAATCACTTGTCTTCTAAATTTAACCGTTTACTGCATTTGACTATGAATTTACAATATATACTCTATTTTAGTGGACAATCTAGGCCTTGAATATGATGTTTTAGAATACTGGTGTACTGTATATATAAAGATAGATGGATATTTTGATAGTTCATTGGGTTTGACCTGGAAGAAAGTATAAGTTCCCTGACAAACATTATAGAAGTTGCAGTGACTAGGTCAGTAAATTAGGTCAGCACTATACAAAAGAAAAATTGACTTAACTTAAAATTTCAAGGCAACTTGCTGCACAGCTGTTTTTGAGTTTACTCAACTCAGGGTTAAAAATTGAGTTAAGTGAAGTTAAGGTGAGTAAACTCAAAAAGGCTGTGCAGCAAGTGTGCCTTTAAATTTTAAGTTAAGTCAACATTTCTTTTTTTACAGTGAATTTGTTGAGTCCTCAATATTATTGCATGTGCAGTGGTCAGATTATGAAAAAAAAAGTATTATTTAATCTGTAATCTACATATGATTTGTTTGTTTGTTTTTTTCAACAGCTGTAAGCAATCGATTAATATCTTTAACTAGAGTAAGAGGAAACAAAAAGATGGATTTGCTCTGTGTTCTAGTGGTGTAACGTAATGCAATTTCTGTATCTCTATCTGTATAATGCTAAAAATATTCATATCTTCATCTGCACTTCAATTTGGAATAAGCTGTGTGAAACTTCATGGGAAGCTTTCTTTTTTAAAAAAAAAAAGAAGAAGAAGAAGAATACTGCACCTACTATCCTACTTTTTGCATCTATATTTGTATTTATTTAAAATACATCAGCTGTTCAGCCTGAATAACACATTCATATTCAGTCACATCCCCAGTGTGTATGATATTAGCTAGCTATTAAATAGGTCACTCTAGTGCAAACTTATGTCCTTGTCTTTTACCACAATAGCATTTTTATCACACAATCTTTTTTTTTTTTTAACTTATATTTCAACTATACTCTCAGCTCTTCTTATTTCTTACTTCTTGTGCTTGTCAACTCTTTTCCAGTCTCTGGCTCTATTTAAATTTTGTCAGTCTGACTCTATGAGTACATGTTTGTACTTGCTGATAAGTGCCACTATGTACACAAGATAATTTGCAGTGCACTGGAAGCAGAGGGTACGGGCTCGAATGTGATAATTGTCAATAGCTGCTGTGGATAGATGAGAGACAGAGAATTAGATGAGAGACAGAAAGCCAGAAGCAATGTTGTGTGTTTCCATTGTGATCGTTACTATAAAAATAAAAAATAAAATAAAAACTCTCCCAAGGTGGAAAAATAATCTGCCAAACAAAATGAATCAAAAAGATAGAGACTGAATGCAGTCAATACAAAAAAATAATCATTTGTGCAAACAATCAATTGTAAAATAGACATTTGTTTGAATGACAGTTTATAGTTTTTATGTGTATTTTAGGAAAATACAAGATGTAAATTACATCCAAGTCACTTGAGAGCATTACTGTAAATTAATGTAAACCTTTAGCTCTCTAGATTATTTGTTGTAATAATAATAATAATAATAATAATAATAATAATAATAATAATAATAATAATAATAATAACAATAATAATTGTGTTTCACGTTTTCTAGACCTGAATGTTATAAATGTTAGGATGTTGGAAGATTTTTTGTTTATTTTTTAATATTTTATCTTTTTTATTTATTCATTTCAGGCATACTGTTTTAGTCTTTTTTACTCATGGACAAGCCATTTACTTAGAAATGTGATATTGAGATATTTAAACAAAATCAAAATTCATATATCATGCAATTTTAAGTAAAAAAAAATATATATATATGTTATTTATGCATGAAAGGGTTAATTATTATACTCTGGCATGAATATGACACCTTTGTGTTGCTATATGAGTAAGAAACATAAATAACCATGTGGCCAGTGTTAGCCGCTGGAACAATATCTATGAATCTGTGTAGACCAGCACACTGGCAGGTACACAAACAACAGGAAAACTGCAAATATTTGCCTGTGGTAAAAGTGGCCTGTTCTCCTGAAGGTGTTATTTAATGAAGTATAACCTTGTTGAATGGCAAACAGTTGGAGCTGTTTTAGTGAGCAGTGAGGTTAATATGTGTCAGCTCAGGTGTGTGAACTTTTGTGTTTATTCACTTTATAGTTGATTTATATATTTATATTAGGAGATGTAAGCAGTCTTGTAATGGGGTATTGTTAAATGTAATGCATAAATTCATTCAGCGGGCCTATTATACCAGGTCTATTAAATTTAATTGGGCTGTTTGAATTATAATGATTCGTATGAGGCCACTAGAGAAGTAGATATACTGTAGATCATACATTTATTAGCAGTAGTAGTATATCCACTGTACAGAATAAGGTCATATGGCACAGATATAGATCATATGTTAACAAATCTTTCTATAGTATCTTGTTAAAAGATACAGCTCAAACAACTTAATAGTAATAACTGCATGAATAATACTGTGTCTGTACAAGCACATCAGAAAGTATAAATCCAACAGACCTGCACAATTCAGAACAGCTATATTACTGGTATGGGAACTATGACTAATGTGTATGTTAAGTATTGAGTAAATGATTATGCTAAATAGGAATAAAGCATAACCAATGATTTAGTGTGATGCTGCCTGACATGTAGAGAAGTAACTGTTACCAATAAAAAAAAAGTTCATTATTTCTTTTAACAGCATGTCCTGAAGTGCTTTATTCCCCTTATACTACAGAAATTTTTATTTATTAAAGAGCAACACATCATACCTGTTTATCTGTTTATAGCTGTGTTGTAGAAAGTCTGCAAAACAAAGTAGTTTCTTATCACTTGTGTTGTAAGACCTATAAACAGTCAATCCCCCACCAGCCTCTCATATTTTTTTTTCTGTTGAAGTTAATACAACAACAACAACAAAATCCAGCTTGTCATGTTACTTAGAAACTATAAAGTCCTCCATCCTGAACACTTTTTCATGTTGGAAAACTTGAAGGAACAGTTTTATCACTGACTGTTACAAAGTGCTGAAACTGGAGGATCCGTCCATAAATATTAAATACTGTAAATGTGTACTTAATTATCAGTAAATGCAAGCTGAAATTCAGATCTATCATCTCATATTCATCTTTAGATCTTAAAGCCTAATGTCTTCAGTGTATAGCAAAAACAAAAGACTTGGCCTTGCCGTTCCAATACTTTTGGAGGGGAATGTATTTAGCTATGATGCTGCTATAGTGTTACTATGGTACCCTATTGTAACTATGGTAACTATGGTTGTTATAGTGTTGACCATGACGTGATCATGGCTTTACTCTGGTATATGTACATGTTGATGATTGGTATTAATAGTAATATATTATAGTAACCATGATATAACCATCTATTGTAAGCCATTCTCAAAACAGCTCTGACCCATTGAGGCATGGACTCCACAAGACCTGTGAAGGTGTGCTGTGGTATCTGGTACCAAGAAATTAGCAGCAGATCCTTAGCAGCAGATCCTTAGCAGCAGTTATGTAAGTTGTGAGGTGGGGCCTCCATGGATCAAGCTTGTTTGTCCAGCACATCCCACAGATGCTCAATTGGATTGATATGTGTGGAATTTGGAGGCCAAATGAACACATTGAACTCTGTCATGTTCCTCAAACAAGTCTTGAACAATTTTTGCAGTGTGGCAGGGCACATTATCCTGCATTAACCTTTTCCTGCTTCCAACACATCAACTTGAAGAACTGACTGTTCACTTGCTGTGTAATATATCTCACCCCTTGACAGGTGCCACTGTAACCAGATAGTCAATGTTATTCATGCCACCTGTCAGTGGTTTTAATGTTAAGGCTAATATACATATACATATATACATTAACGTACTAGAGATTTTAAAGATTTTGTATATTTTAGTATAGTAAGATTTTAGTATATTAGTACACAGGTGGTAAATGTTAAATGCTAGTGTTTGTTTTATTTGTTTCATATATTGAATTCATATGAGAGTATGCTTCATTCCAAAAACGCTTTTAATTACAAATCCAGAGAAGCAGAATGAGCAATTCTTATCTCGGTTATGCTACAGAAATTTTCCCTTAATTAAACAAGGCACCTTTTTTGAGCCAAGGATGAATCTTTGTTTCTGAAATATATTGGATCACTTCATGTTCATGCTGCTGCTGAAGTGGATCTGTGTTTGTGTGTGTGTGTGTGTGTGTGTGTGTGTGTGTTGTAGAGATATATACAGTATGCTAGATAAGTCCTCATTTGCATAATTGCCATGTTGCCACTATTCATCTCCTTACCCACCAATCAGTGAGCTGAATTCTGATTTATTTGGTCACATGACACTCATACATAAAGCCACTGAGAGATGGTGTAACATCCAGAGATATGAAGAAAGGCCACTAATATGATTAGCGTGTGTGCAGATGCATTTGAATTTCAATCCTTCTTGAACCATCTGGCTGTGTTAAAAGACAGAAAGTCTGACAAGCTTTATTCTAAATGCGCTGAATAAAACAAAATTAGTGTTTATTTAAAACCTTAATCATCTCTGCTCATTGTTCTCAGAGTGTGAGCAATGGAAATATTAAAATCAACCTTTTTATCAATAATTCTGGTCGGCTTTTATACATGATGATCGTCCCACATCACTATTTTTAAAATGTCCTTGACAACTTACTCTTATTAATTTCCCTTTGATTAAATTCCACTGAGATTTTAAAGTTTGTTTATCTTTAGAAAAAGGGAAGTAGACTTAAAGGAAAAATCCAACCTGAAAGACCTGCATCTTAATATTTATAATTAACATGTAATCTTTCGATATTTGCCATCCAAAATGTATTTTTTAAATGAAATTTTTAATGAGTTCTTACTCTTATTAGTCTAACCTTCTTTCATGAACATGTTGATCTATTTTTACTTTGGTTGTAACTCGTAATTACTGACCTCTGACCAAGAAAAAAACTAAAACGCCCCTCAACTCAGAATTCCTATTCAGGAACTCGGTATGGTCTTCTCAACTCTGAGATCCTCCAAGTTCAGCAAGTGTTGCTAACTCAACATGGCTGCTTACAGCATCAACAGTAAACAAAGCAGCACTTTAAATGAGTTATGCTGTATATACAACAATTATAACCGATTTTGATCAATCAATATACAGACCCATTTGCTGGTTAAATCTGTAACAGTAATTATACAGTTTGTGGTTTTGAAGAGGTAAAAATACATCACTCATCACAGTTAGCTAGCTAGTTTGTTGTTAACACAAGGCAAACATGGAGCTGTCTTTTGACATATGGAGAACACATGGAGAACGTGTCATGGCACATGGAGAACACTTTGTAGCTCAAATGCATTGCTATCACACATTAATTGCATTAAATAAATGACAAGCTGATTCCCACTTGAAGCATTCGCCACTGCTTCATCTTTACCTAAGGCAACCGCTGCACTGGCACTTTAGTCCTCTATTTTGTCCAGTTTTATCACTTCCACATCTGTACACTCTGTTCAAACAGATCAGCTTCCAAAGCTTCACCTACCAAGCTAATACCACCATTAATACCATACTGCGTCTCATCTCATAGGTCTCTAACTAGCCAAGCCGAGACTCTGCTGTAACTCAATTGCATTGCATTCTGGATCTTTGAGTCCAATGTTTTTGCTGTCTCCATTACTTCTACACTGGAGTTCTCATTAATATGATGTTTAACATCACAGAAAAAGTTGGCAACCTGAGTTGGCAATAAAGTACTGTAAAAAAAAAAAAAAAAACATTAAAAAAAACAAAAAAAACAAAAAAAAACAATGGTAACACATTTTTCCAGTAAAGTACTGTAATGTCTTAAAATAACACATAACACAGTACACTTGTTCATTTGGCTGATGCAAGATACAACTAAGCTGAAGGTTGAGGTTCTTTCTCAAGCACCCAACCATGGCATTTTGGCAGTACCATGGGATTTGAACACACAATCTTCTGATCTGTAGCTCAAAGCCTTGAGTCAGTACAACTAGCATAACAAGTTTGCATTGATTCAATGCAGTCTTTTAGTGGAGCTCAGTGGTTAAGATGTTGGACTCATGCTCGGAAGGTCATGAGTTCAAATACCAGCACTGCCAAGCTGCCATTGTTGGGCCCTTGAGCAAGGCCCTTAACACTCAAATGCTCAGTTGTATAAATGAAATAAATGTAAGTCTCTCTGGATAAGGGCATCTGCCAAATGCCATAAAGCAAATGAATGTAATGATAATTCAGTGGTAGAAGTAGTTGGATCAGTACACCCTAGTGTTTAAAGCTTTACATTGCAAATGTGTTCAAATCCCAGCACTGCCATGTTTGGGTCCTTGAGCAAGATCCTTAACATTCTGCTCAGTTGTATCCTGCATCAGCCAAATGAGCGAATGTACTGAATTATGTGTTATTTTATACTACAGTATGTAAGGCATTACAGTACTATACTGTAAATATGTTATAGAGTTGTTTACTGTAAATTTTACAGTACTTTTCTGGCAACAGTGCATTTTTTCCCCATTTATACAGTGTTCCCTTATGTTTTATGTCATTATATTTTTTTCACAACACACCCTCTAAATTCTGATAAGAATAACGAAAAAACAGCTCCAGCAAACAAATCAGCACTTGAATCACAAATATTTGTTATGTGTATATGTGTTTACTCATTTAAACTGAGTTTTTATCGCTTAGACTCCTCCACCTGTACATGACAGCAACATTGTTACTTTCCTAGAGAATTAGTGAGAAATTATGTTTCTGTATAGATTTCAAAGAAAACAAATTGTACAAATAGCTTCAGCAATATTGTTTTTGAGTGTTGTTGTTAAAAATGTTCCCTGCTAGGTGGACATTCATCCAATTGTGCACACTTATGTGACAAAGGTGATGTGTACAATGTATATAAAAAGTCTACACACCCCTGTTAAAATGGCAGGTTATTGTGATGTAAAAAAAAAAAATTAAATCAAGAAAAAAATTCCACCATTGTTCCAATGTGAAATTGCAACATATAAAAATTAAGTGAAAACAATCAGAAATATTTTAGGGAAAAATACAAAAAATAAAAAAAATTACAATAACCTGGCTGCATAAGTGTGAAAACACCCCTAAACTAATACTTTGTTGAAGCACCTTTTGATTTTATTACATCACTCAGTCTTTTTGTGTAAGAGTCTATCAGCATGGCATATCTTGACTTGCCAATATTCTAAATCATTCTCAAAAACATTCTAAATCCATCAGATTGTAAGGACATCTCCTGTCTACAGCCCACTTCAAGTCACCACACAGATTTTTAGTTGGATTCAGGTCTCGCTCTGGCTAGGTTATTCAAAAACATTGATCTTCTTTTGGGTAAGCCATTAATTTGCTGATTTGGATGTATGCTTTGGGTCATTGTTGTGATGAAAGGTGAAATTCCACTTCATCTTCAGCTTACTAGCAGACACCTGAATGGTTTGCACTAAAACTGACTGGTATTTGTAGCTATTCATGATTCCCTCCACCTTGATAAAAGGCCAGTTCTGGCTGAAGAAAAACAGCCCTGAAGCATGATGCTGCCACCATCATGCTGCACTGTGGGTATGGTGTTCTTTTGGTGATGTACTATTTTTGTGCACCAAGCATACCTTTTGGAATTATGGAACTATTATGGAATTATTGGAATTGGTCTCATAAGACCATAAGACATTTTGCCACATGGTTTGGTGTGATTTAGTTGAGCTTGGATGTTTGTTTTTTTTTTGTGAGAAACTTTTAGCCACCCTACCCCATAGCCCAGACATGTGAAGAATATGAGAGAGTAATCAGAGAATAATCAGTACATGTCAGACATGCAACCAGGTTATTGCAATTTTTTTTTTCTCCCTATTTTCCCTAAAATATTTCTGATTGTTTTTCATTTTTTATACATTATAATTCCACACTGAGGGTGAAAAAAGTTCTGACATGATTTATTTTGGTTTCATTTTTTACATCAGAAAAACCTGCCATTTTAAAAGGGGTGTGTAGACTTTTTATATCCACTGTACTTCGAATTCATGAAGTTAGTAGATTGGCTCCAATCACTGGTACTGATTGTTTTTGTTTCAAATCTAATAGACCTAATTTGGCTAATCAGTTTATTAGTAGATATAAAAAGGTATCATATTTCTTCTTTGTTTGTTTTTCATTATTTCACATTCATTTGGGGGCTACAATTAGTGAACAATGTTGAATGATATGGATGTGTATCAGCAATTAATGGGTAGACTAAAGATTGCTCTTGATACACTGCTAATACATAAAATGCCATGCTTTAAAGTAAATAAATAACTAAACAATTACAGGAAAGGAGGTTGACACAGTGGCTGAAAAATCAGCAGGATTTTCCAGGTACTGCAATTTCAGGCTATAAAAATCAGCCAACATTTATTTGTGCATATGTTGATCCCATTTTATCAAATCTTTTATGAATACAGAAAAAGATTTCAAAGTACGCACTGTAGAATAGCCTACATATACCGCCAGGTTGACTCGGTTCACAGTAGACAGTAGACAGTTTTTGTGGTGAAACAAGTAGAAACTATACTTTTATGGAAAAAATTACATAGAAAAAAATTATTCATAGATCAACATACTGTATTCAAATTAAGAGCTATATAACTATAGCTATATAAATTCAATATAAAAGTCAAATATGGAAGTTCAACAAAAATAAAATATGTAAATAATGGGAAGTAGACATTGAACTCATTAACAGAAATACACATATTTACAAAGTTAATTTATTGTATTAACATGGACATTGTATCAATTAAAAGCTGCATCTAAAAGCTACTGTACATAAGGCCACAATCACTTTTTCGAGCATAATGCTGTTTTCTTGTTTTCCCATTTTCATTTAAAAATTAAAAACTAATTAACACAACATACATAGATCCAGTAAAAACAGACAAATTTGCAGGGAATTCTACCAGAAAGACCTGGTGTAATATAGTATTTAGGTACAAAACTAATTACAGGTTAACATTAATAACACTTGGAAATCCTTGGTCATGTGCCATAGTCAAAGAAAAAATGGCAGTAAATCAATAACTGGAATCACTCGAAGAAAATAACTTAAGGAAAGAAAATAACATGAGGGTTATTAGCTTAATGAATTCTAATAACAACCTTGATATCAAACACTACCCTTTGGGATACAGCCTTTAACTGCTTTAAGAAAAAATGAATCTTGAATCAGCATCAGATTTACTAGCTCTAAATTCATCTACAGTCTATGAGCTGGCTGTTGATCAAAAGCCCTTGTACTTGAGCAGTGTCATATTTTATGCAGATCGATGCAAGCATACAAATGCATTTATTAGCATGCATGCAGCAGCCTCAGGTTCAACCAAGACATGCTGAACGGGAATACAGCAACATAGAAGGTGTCCTCTGCTTGCCAAGGCTTATTTAACTACGCAGACATCACCTCACACTTCTGAATCACTTTGATCAGCCGTGTCATCGAGTACGGCTGTGACTAAACACTTCTAGGAACTTTTTTGGATGACAGGCTTAAACTTTGTACTACAGATCATTTGGCAGAGAATCGAGTTTACAGAAATGTTCCATGTCATGTGTACTGAAAATTTAGTTTTGGTCTCCAAATCTGGAATGCATAGTCATGCAGTGGTGAAGCACTGGATCTCTGATGCTAGTTTTGGAAACAAACAATTTTCATGACTACCAATTAGCAGCAAGCTGTAAGGCTGAAAATACCACACACTCGCCTACACACTGTCAGGTTTTAAAGGTTCAAAATGCCTTTGAAATTGAACTTAATGACACGACGTAGGACAAGGCACATATTATGATTTCACATGCAGTTTGCATGATGCAAATTGGTGCTCATATGCTTCCACTTCTTGTTAGCTATGTTATCCTTGTAAACAATCATGTAAATTTTGCTACTATACCTACCATAATTATACTACAGTACTGTTGAATTCTCAATTCTGATTGGTCAGAAGGTAGTGATTAATTTTCTATGACAGCAGCTCTGACAATAGTTTTGAGTGTAAATCAAATCACAGATTACCATTTCTAGTAACGACTCATTCATAGTATTGTGGATGCACCAAATAAGAATAAAAGATTATGCAATTGTTGGTATGGTTACGTTTTCTGTGAGGAGGCATTTATTTAACATTAATGGAAGGAGTATCCAGTGTCAGCTCCAATAAAAGGATGGTATAGGATGACTTGAAGCTCACAGACACCTACCTACAAATACAGGAATGGCAATGACAAACCGTAAAACAAAACATGCTAATGGAGAAATGGAGAGAAAAAAAAACATCAAGGTTATTTTTTCTAATTTTTCTGTTTATGTGACCCCATTTCAGCACAAGCCCAGATCACACTGGTTGATGACATAACAAAATATAGAAATTTCCTTTAATCACAGGTCTATCATTAGATGATCTTATATAGTATAATCTGACATGGAGAATGGTCTGTTATAGAAGATTTGACTGGGATCATCTCTTACAATGTGACTAGTGTAAAACTGGATTTTGATCATTTCAAATCTCACGCTGAGATTTTAATAAAGAATCTGTGACACAGGAAGTATGTCATCAGATGACTTTGGTTGCAATGGCACTAATTTGCCGGTGATGAGAATGTCATGTTATGAGTTCTAAGACAACTGATTTAAAAAACATGACCATCCAACATGACCATGACCATTGATTTTCTGTACCTGTTATCATACACAGGGTCGCGGGGAGCCTGAAGCCTATCCCAGGGGACTCAGGGCACAAAGCGGGGGACACCCTGGACAGGGTGCCAACTAAACTCAACGCAGGGCATGATTGCACACACTCACAAACTATGGACAATTTAGAAATGCCAGTCAGTCTACAATGTCTACAAGGCATGTCTTTGGACTGGAGGAGAAAACCAGAGTACCCGGAAGAATGCCCCAAAGCACAGGGAGAATATGCAAGCTCTGCACACACAGGCCAGAGGTGGGCATTGAACCCCGACCCTGGAGGTCCCAATGACCAAATAATTATTTTACAACATGCAGAGTATTTTTATTATTATTATTATTTTTTTTTTGTCTGTGAGAGCTAAATCAGGCTAAAAAGTGTACAGTGTAAACCTAACATAACACATTACCTGGCACAGAAATAACAATTCAGTGTGGAAGTCAATTCCCCAGCACTGGGAACTCCGAAGGGAGCTATCTGACTTTATTTGCACTTGAATGAATGGACTGCCTCTCATGCTGCAGATGCTCCTGGCCAGATCATGCTGATTCTGATGCGTCTCCTCCTCCCATCCATCCATCTCATTCTGTCCATCCTACCACTTCCTCGCAGAGAGAGAGAGAGAGAGAGAGAGAGAGAGAGAGAGAGAGAATGAATGAAAATGAATGAATGAATGAAAGAATGAATATATTTCACCTTGCTTCTTCATTGAGTCGCACGTGTGTGCCTGAGCTGCTGGCTGGATCCTGCAGTATAACTGATTTTTTTTCTTTCTTTCTTTCTTTTGCCACATATTTGGATTACAAATGCATATGGGGGAAAGAGATGATAGGATGGAATGCACGTGCGGTTTTTTTTTTAGCTAGTGCAGCATAAATCCGCGCTGTGGAAGAAGTCAGAAAACTAAAGCACGGCATTAGGAATGAACTCTGCGCTGCTCAGTGCTTACCAAGAGAAATTAAAATATTCATCAAAAAATTCTGCATGTGGATGAAGCTGCATGTGGATGCTGCGAACAAGTGAAATCAAGATAATGAAGAAGATGAAGAGAAGTGATGAACTGGAGGATTGGATACACTAATATACAGATGCACAGATGCATGGAGAGATCGATGAATGGATACGTGCGTTTTTGTTGTTGCTGGTGTTTTTATGGGGATGCAGGCTTTTGCTGAAATGTTATTTGATTTGCAAAACCTCCTTCGACGTGCTTTGTAATTTTGTTCAAAAGCGCTAAAGGTGGAGCAATGCAGGGAAGCCGAATGCGCGCATGCAGCATGAAACACACCTCTCTAACAAAGTGGTGAATGTGTTTAACTACACAGTGCTCGTTTCTTTCTTTCTTTATTATTATTATTATTATTATTATTATTATTATTATTATTATTATTATTATTATTATTATTATGTACTCTGGCTGGATTTATTTCTGTACTTTTTGTTCTAAAATAAAAGCACGTTCACCCAGGGGCTGGTGTGCGCGAGACTCCACACCACCGATTTTTTTTTTTTTAAATATCCTTCGTTTCTTTTCTAATTATTCCTATCTAAATGGAAGTATTGGAGCTCGAAGGCAGTGGTGAAAGGAGCAGACATGGTTCATGGGCGCAGTTTCCTTCACGGTGAGTCTTAAAATATTAATGCACATCTCCGATTTTACATTTGTTAAGGGATGATCTGACTTTTCTCTCCTATTTAAAACTTGGAGAACTTAATACTTCATACATGCCTAATCTAACTTTAAGGTGCGTGCACTGTCCATTATTAACCTTAAAACTGAATGGAACATTGTAAATTGAAAACTGCATTTACATTATAAGTGTTATTGGCATTATTTATTCTCATTGCTGTTTGTGTACTGATAATAAACCAGATCAAGAGTGGAGTTTCTTTCAAAACAGGACCACTATGGAAAAAATAATATACTTTTAACCATATATTATCACTTTTATGTAGATTTATTATAACAAGTATTGATTGATTGATTAAGTGGTAATTGATTAACACACCTCTTTTTTTCTGAATTCTTTGCAGTTGTTGCAGGTCTCTTCATGGTTGGTTTGTCTGTAGCGACAAAAAAAGAAACAGGTAATGCTGAATTTTTTTTTTTTTTTTTTAAATTTATTTATTTATTTATTTATTTTTTTTTTTTGGGGGGGGGCACTGCTGGCATATTTTTTATGAACTTATTAAAAGAGTCACTCTTAGTTGTCTTATATTTTCACTGCTTTTAAAAGTTTTAAAAATCTTGTCAGAAATGGGAATAATTATTTTGTAATTATCTATACTGGAAGGAGGCATGGTCTCTGTGCCTGTCAGTTATAGTGAAGGAGGAGTGATCTCTGTGCCTGTCAGTTATAGTGAAGGAGGTATGGTCTCTGTGCCTGTCAGTTATAGTGAAAGAGGCATGGCCTATGTGCCTGACAGTTACAGTGAAGGAGTTGTGGTCTCTGTGCTGGTCAGTTACAGTAAAGGAGGGGTGGTCTCTGTGCTTGTTCAGATATTTGATCATGGAGATCAGTGAGACAGTGACAGACAGACACAATATTTAGTCATTCTCTGTTGTCATGCAGTAGCTGATGTCTGATTTCTAATGTCCTTTGATGCTTTGTTCCAGTGAAAAACAACTCAGGGGTTCAACCAGCAGGACAGTGCGGAACGTGGGTGAAAAAAACAGAGGGAGGACTCTTCACATCCCCCAATTACCCCAACAAATACCCACCAGAGCGAGAGTGCATTTACGTTATTGAAGGTTTGCAAGACAGTACAACATTCACAAGTTATTTTCTTTATTAGTCCTGTATTGCTCACTAAGCAACGTTGCGTCAAGGTCATCTCTTTACATTCCACAGCAATGCAACTGTAGCATGTACATGATATAACTCAATCTGTTCTTCTCACTAATGACCTGATGACCAGTGAGCATTAACACAATTATTTTTAATAATGACATTTTTGTGCTAATTAGAAAAAAAATGAGCAAAGTGCATTAAGTTTTCATGCTTTAAAAACAATTTTAGTGTCAACTTACCTTGTGAAATTGATCCAAGACCTGCTTTCCATTAAAAAAAGAAACCACTTCAGTAATCATGGTATATTCAAGTGGATTTGATTACCACTGCTTAGAAACTAAAATAAGACTAGTTCATCTTTGGACATATGATTTATTCTGTTTGTGTGTGGTTGTCTCAATATAGTCAACTAATATGCCTGTTGAGCTGCAAACCAATTATTATGAGAACTAATTACATATATGCTAATCAGGCTAAACAGGATAATCTTTCCTAAGGAAATAATAAGATTTTAAATATTATAATTACAGGATCAGATTATAGATTTGACAGCATCCTATTTTGAAGGAATATGGTATTTGCTTGATGATCTTTTCTTTTTGTACTTCTTTATTTTATTTCTGATTTATTTACCCAGTAAGTTGCTGCATTTTTCATATTGTATACCTTTAACCACATTATTGCTGATGCTAAAGAACTTGGACCTGTACAGTGTGCATAGGATTACACATTCATTAAAAAAGTGGTTCTTTCCTTTCTCAGTATTGACTCGAAATGAAATGATCTGACAATGTGCATGCGCTTCCACCTTATGTTTACGCTGTGTGTTTGCTTTTGCTGTTCCAGCTCCACCGAGACAGTGCATTGATCTCTTCTTTGACGAGAAGTACTCAATAGAGCCTTCATGGGAATGTAAATTTGACCACATCGAAGTGCGTGACGGACCTTTTGGCTTTTCTCCGATAATCGGACGCTACTGTGGCCAGCAGAGCCCGCAGTACATTAGGTCGAGCGGCCGATACCTCTGGATAAAATTTGTAGCGGATGGTGAACTAGAAGCCATTGGATTTTCAGCTAACTACAACTTCACCACAGGTAAGGTTTATAATGTTTATGCTTTTTTTTCATCTACTGAATTTCAGTGATGGACAGTTCATGATGAGTTTGTTCTTTTTTGAATGATTATTTTGAATAATTTGACTCACAAGCCTGACAAAATGAATGTATACTAAAATTAGCAGAACCATGTCATTGAAGGAGACATGGCATCTGTGTATGTCAGTTTGATTGGAGGATGTGTGGTCTATGTGCTAGTCAGCCCCAGGAAAGGAGGTCTGGCCTCTCTGCCTGTAAGTCACAGTAAAGAAGGCATGTCCACCAAACCTATGTACCAGTTAAGGAGGTGTGGCCATTGTCAGTCTCAATGAAGGAGGTGTGGCCTCTGTGTTGGTCAGTCTCAGTGAAGGGGGTGTGGCCTATGTGTTGGTCAGTCTCAGTGAAGGAGGTGTGAACTTTGTGTTGGTCAGTCTCAATAAAGGAGATGTGGCCTTTTTGTCAGTCAGTCTCAGAGAAGACTGACTTTGCCTGTGAATTCAAGTAAGGAGGTGTGACTTATTTGTATAATAGTGAATAATTATTTTACAATTGCTATTATAATATTAATCTTCTATTGAGATGTGCATTATATTGTTTTGGTGGGAAGGATACATATCCCTAGTGTTAACAACATTTAACTCCTTCAATTAACATCATCTTCAGGAGTATACAAATCTTAAATATATTAGATAGCCCAATTGGCAAGTAAAAGTTCTAGTGTCGTGTCCAGTCTCATCATTTAAGTGCCTGGAAACCTAACTGACTAAAAAATGGTAGCTAACATATGTAACAGCATATGCCTAGTTAGGTGTGTTAATACAGACTAAGAGAAATGAACGAATTTATGATTATTATCCTCTAATTTCTAGTTTCTAATATAGCACATTTTGTTTGTGCCCTTGAAAAGTCTTTGGCCAGTGTTTCAGCTATGAAAATATAGAGTTCTGTCGTGGTATCGCATGATAAAAACCCTGCTAGCATTGAGGTGCATATGAGACCGTGTTTAAATTTGAAACATACCAAATTAAGTTGCTGCATACCAAATGAAAACTTTTGTTCCCTGAGAAGGGAACGAGACGTTGTGTTTCCATAACACTATGCGAGCGCCTCTCGCGCGCGACTGGCATCTGAAGCTTGTGTAAAATCATACCTATTTATAGGCCTGCCATGATCAGGTGACGTGGCAATTAAGCGCGTCGCGTGATAGAAATATGGCACCTGTGAACCGTGCCATCAGCCTTATTATCTTCATCGAAAGACTGCATGTCGGTTGTTTGTGTAAAGAAACAAAAAGACGCTTCATTTCCTCTCTATCTTTTCGCAAAATCTCAGAACTTTTCTATCCCTTTAAAAGAAAGAGAAGAAAAAAAAGGAATGAGCGAGAGAAAAAAAACATGAGTGAGAGAATTCAGGAAGTGTGTTATGGCTTGCTCCCGTTTCAACACAGGAATAGTGCACACTTTCTGGGTGAAGTGTTTAGGGGTAGAGCATGCGATGGCAGCCTCAAGAGGCTGCACATTGTAACTGCACATTGTACCTACATCAGGTAGCTCTGCTCGCGACTCGCTCTCTTCTCGGAAGCCGAAGCGAGTTGGGTTTCAGAGCCTTGCGGATCTGGGCTGGCTTCTGCCGAGGCAGCTAGCCGTCTCAGGTTCGGGGGATCTCTTATGGATCCGGAAGAGGAGCCGGAGACGAGCGCTGCTCTATTTCTTGCTCTGTCTTCCGGGTTCGGCTCTCCGGAAGATTTTGGAGCTCGCGTCATGACTCCTCCTTCCGCTATGGAAAGCCAAAAGGGAAGAAAAAAAACACACACACACACACACACACACACACACACACACAAATAATAGTAATAAATCTTCTCTAACTCCGAGGAGCCAGAATGGTGTATTAAAAACTGAGAGCAGCATATAAAGAGCTGCTTGAAGTAATTACTAAGGCTGGATGAGCTTTTTTCTCCCCAGTGAAAGTAAATCTCTCACACTGCAGAAACTCCCCTTTCTTCCAGAAGTGCATGACAAAATATCAGGCTGCTGGGTGAAAACCATGCATAAGCCGTATTTATAACCCCACGATGTTGGATTATTCGGCCATTGTGGGGAATGAACGGCATGGCTATTTAGCTATGCTGAGGGTGGAGGAGGCGCTTGCGAGCTACCTCTCTCCATTGACGGCAGATAATTTAGGGGGGCCGGCTTTGCCATCCAAGCCACCATGTAAGGCCACCATGGCATTGGTTGGCAAGCCCTATGCAGTAGTAGTCTTGCTTGTGAGTCACTGCAGACAATGACAGTGTTTCAGGCCTACCAAGCAGACCTGCTGAGTGAGCTCGACATATGGCGGCATTCAGCCAGTTCTTCCCTGTTGTGTCGAGTTCACTAGTGCCAGCACTAGTGCGAGGGAGACACAGAAGGCGAGTATGGAAGCCCGCCAACCCCTGCAGACAGCCAGGGAAACCGGGCGGCCACAGTCGCGGCCTGCTACTAGGCCTGATCTGAGAATGGTCATAAAGGTCAAGCAGACAAAGAAGAGCGGTCCTGAGAGGCCGTGGCGGGACGTATCAAGGGACATGAGGTTGTTAGAGCAGTTAGCCCCCAGTGCTACTGTAGGGCCTCCCCTAGCCAAGGCTGTCCCAAGTTTTCAGTGTTCTC
>JANDJT010000131.1:3912273-3923935 GCA_024331685.1 Stegophilus panzeri | reverse complement strand
ATTCCCCAGATCTCAATCCAATCAAGCATCTGTGGGATGTGCTGGACAAACAAGTCCAATCCATGGAGGCCCCACCTTGCAACCTACAGGACCTAAAGGATAAGGTCAGAGGTCTTCTGGCGTCCATGCCTTTATTGGTCAGAGCTACAGTATTAGGCAGGTGGCTTTAATGTTATGGCTGATTGGTGTTTAATGAATAGGAAGCCATTTAGGATTTGGTCTAACCATTGCTGTAACTAATTACGAAAGGTTTTGCCTGATTTGGTAGTGCTACATGATTGCATAATGTAGCATTACCACTAATATTTGGTTTATTTGTCGAATGAACATTATAGGCTCAAATGCAAGTGACAGCACAAGCCTTTTAATTTTCATTAGAAATGTTTTCCAGTGTGGACTTAATATAACAGAAGGTACATACAGTAAACAATATATTATATATACACATAAACATTTAGTACATAGAATGCACCCATTCAGGGCTTAACATTGTACTTTGTGTATATGTGCATGTGACTATATCTGGTGTTTGTATTAAACTATAAGTGTATCAAATATGTGAGGGTGAGGTGAGGTGAAAAATCCCATAAGGTTTGGTGAGTATACACCCTATAAGTCAAAAACTGCAGAGCTCATAAAGAATTTGAATTGCTTGTGGGAAATGACTTCTCCTGAATAGCTTTGTGTCTGTTGTCATGTTGTGGTAGCATTTGCCTGAGCATAGCAGGAGGACAGGCTGTGGTGTGGGTGACTGAGATTTTTGATCATTTTCCTTGCCTTGTCTGCACACTGTCTAAAATAAATATCCTGCAGATCCAGGGGAGCTTCACCAAGAGTACACTTAGTCAAACATTTTTCAGGAACTTGCAGTACTGAATGATCTAGTTCCCAAATCAAGTACGGATGGTTCCTGTCACAGTACTCCCTGTGATTCTTTTATAAAAGTTTATGAGCTTGTAGGTATTCAGCTTAAATCTAATCAATCTAAAGCAATAAAGCTGCTGTTCTGCCTTCTTTATCAGAATGTCAGGGTGGAGAGATCATGACAAGTATTTGCAAATCTTAGTCCTCTTAACTAAACTCTTAACTCTTTCTCCACAAGTGTCCTATGGTTTACAATGTATGTGAAAGATGAATGATGTGCCAACTTGCTCAATCCATTATTAAAACACAGAAAGAATATGGCACAAGCGCAAAAAAGCTGTCCACCAAAGGTCAGTGATCGTGCAAAGAGGACATTAGTCGGAGAAACAACTAAGAAGTCATTGGTAACTCTCAGCATTATACTACCACCACCATGTTTTACTGTGGGCATGATGAGCAGTGTTGGGTTTCAGTCAAATTTAGCACTTTGTACAAAACTTGTTTTAAAAACCAGAGAATCTTTTCCATTTTTGTGGACTCCGACATGCCTTTTATCAAACTTCAAACAGGATTTCATATGGCCTACACCACCATTTGTCGAGTGTCTTAGCTATGCTTGTCCTGTACTTGGATCAATTGGACAGTTGGATCCAGTGTCAGGGCTACAAAATGTAAATTAAAAGTAATGTTTGCTGTGGAAACTCTGAGTTATCCACTCTAGTAGCTGATACATAGGTCTGCAGACTTCCATTATTTGGCCAAGTCAAAGTGTGAGGGCTCCATACTGTACTCTTATTTGCTTCTTACCAACATCCACAAGAACCTTTGTCTTTCTGACTTTCAGTCAAATGTTGCTATCCTGGCATTTATGTGCTAGTTGTCATTTACCTTCCTACCAAGTAGACCTGTCAGTACAATCACATGTGAAGAGTGAGAACAGAAGGGTGCTGAGAACACATCCTGGGGGGATCCCTGTGTTTAAATTGTATTGACCACATTGGGTTGCCTGAGCTGCTACAATTGCAGTTGTGGCTCTAATGCATAGTGATTCATAAAAGCATTTAGATAATTTAGAGCCCTTAAAATAGTCACTGGCAAAAAAAAATGGTTGAGAAGTCTATCATATTAAAGGGTGAACCAAAAGCAATAATTTGTAAGGATTTGCCGAGCTAACTCATATTTAAAGTTCTAAATAGATGAAAAATATTTTATCATCCCTAATAAAAAGCTGTGACTGGGGTCACGAGTAGCTTATTCAGCCAAGGCACAATTTTTATCAGTGCACTGAGAATGACTCAAGTCTCTGAGGTTCAATTTATCATCTGTAGCCTGGAGTCCCAGAGAATAACTGAATGATGTGAAACAACATGGTTTTACAATTTCAAGTTCATAAGAATGTTCACGCTCCAATGTGTGTGTAACGCTTCAGCTTAGGGTAAGAGGCTGGTTGGAGCTTGTAGCTTTAACTACAACTTCAATCACATCAGATACTAAATCATTTCACTCGCTCACATTCTTATGAATTCTTATCATGTTGAGTTGCAACACACTCTTTTTCTACATCTCTTGCTGTCTCTCTCTGGCTCTTCAGAAAAATGTCACTGTCCCAGCACATGCAGATGTCTTCTTTAAACACACACTGCATTCATCCATCTCTCTCTCTCTCTCTCTCTCTCTCTCCCTCTCTCGCTCTCTCTCTCTCTCATAAGATTGTAAGCAGTGTGTTTGTGTGTGTATTAGTGTCATGCACTTTAGTAGTAGTGTGCATTTTTGTGTCATGTTTGTACAAGGGTTGTGTTTTTACATAAATAAGAAGCTTGTGTGTTAGTGTGTGTCAGTAGTGTGTGTTCGAGTCAGAGCTCTAAGTATTATTAATCTTTATTGGCAGTGTGTATTTGTGCACTTGTTTGTGTACACTTTGACTTGGTGTGTAGTAGTAATGTATTTGTGAGCATGTATCTGAAAGAATTTGTGTAATTGTGCATGTAATGGTGTGTGTGTGTGTGTGTGTGTGTGTGTGTGTGTGTCTAAGCTATGTTCTCTGGCGATATATCATCACATGCTCAAGCATTAATATCTTGAGAGCTCACACACACATACACCCACACAAGCACACACAAAATCCTGCTGATCATCCACATTTACCAACCTTCTACATCAGAGTTCCACAAAGTAAAATTTCCTTTTTATACACTGCACCAACATTTCACGCGTGAAATTAAATTCATTTCATTGGAAATACCACCCTGATTTCCAGTAGTCATAAACGTTTGTGTGTAAAATCAGTTCATGTTGAAACTTGATACAATATTGTCATCGTAGTCCATTAGTGGAAGGGGTAGTGTGATGGCACTGAATATCAGCACAATAAACAAACAGTAACAAAACACTTATATTCCTGAGTTCCTATTACAATTCATTCAACGGTACTACAGGATAATATGCACATAACATTATCATATCATCTTTCATAGCCTTGTATGTAGATTACAAATAGCCGGATGACTAATGGGCTAATTATTAATTATTAGCAATATTTACTGCATTAGTTAACATTGAAAACAAAATATAAACATTAGAATTAATAAATCAGTAATTTAAGAAAGTATAAAAGTAAAATATTAATGGACACTGTAGAAAATTGCTGTAAATATTACAGTAAATTATTGGCAACTTGGGTTGCCAGTAAAATACTGTAAAATTTACAGTAAAGTACTGTAATATCTTAATGTTGTATAGAATAACACACAACCCAGTATATTTGCTCATTTGGCTGATGTAGGCTACAACTAAGCCAAAGTTTAAGGAAGTTGCCTGACCATGACTGCTTGGTTTTACTGGGACTTAAACACACAACCTTCTAATCGCAGACTCGATGCTTTAACCACTGCACCATGACAACTACACCAAAGCCACATCACAACTAGCTTACGTTGATTCAACTACTTCTAATACTGAATTAACTCCACTAAAAGATTGCATTGAAACACTGCACTCTAGATGTGGTGGTTCAGTGGTTAAGGTTTCAAGTCATGGATGAGAATGTTGTGTGTTCAAATCCCAGCACTACCCAACTAACTTGATTGGGTCCTTTTGCAAGATCCTTCTGCTCAGTTGTATCCTACATCAACATAATGTCTTGGATTATGTGTTTGTTTATGCTATGTAAGATATTACAGTTCATTATTGTAGATATGTTTTACAGTTGTATAATGTCAATTTTACAGTACTTTATTGGAAACACAAAAAGGTAATTTTTGGGTTGCCAATAAAGACCTTTGTGTAAATGGTGATGGTGGTGTAATGTTGCAACCTCACATTTCCAGGGTCCATGGCTTGACCCTGAACTCTACTGTTGGTGTTGAGTATTGCATGTTCTCCCTACGGTTTCCTCCAGGTTCTCTGGTTTTATCCCACCTTCCAGAAACATGCCTGTAGGTGGACTTGCTGCTCTACATTGAACATGACTGTGAATGAGTATATGTATGCTGCCACCTATGGTCTATTTACATCTCGTGCCTAGTGTTCTCAGGACAGGTCCTGGATCCACCATGACCCTGACCAGGATAAAGTGCTTAGTGAAAATGAATGAACCATTAGTTGGAGTCTCATTATAGCAGTGGCTTTGTGTGATATATTATGTAACAGCTCTTTGGTGAATTACAAGTGGATTACAAGTTGAATTTGCAGATATTCTGCAACTACACTATAACTAGACATTTTTGTTTTACAATCTGCAAATTAAAATTATAGACAGCTAGCGAACCAACTTCTGCCTGCATAAGCTACTACATATTTATACAAATGACTTGGTTTAATTCCCCTATATTAATTCAAGAACCTTAACCCAAGTACCCAAAAGGGAATCAATCATGGAGAAATTTGGTTTACAGAAAGAGCTAAACGTATTCCCAGACACATGCACACCTAGCCTCCTCCACAATGTGGTTCTCTCTGCATTTCCTTTTCTCATTGCCAAGCTCGATTAATCACACCAGCCACACTGCAGTCTCCATTTCTCCTTTTATTACCTTTTAGTGCCTGGAAAATGCATAAATTTTCAAAAAAGAAAAATGGAAAGAGAGAAGAAATATTGGAGTGAGTGTATGTGATAGTGGTTCAGGACCCTGAAGTTTGTCTCCACCTGAATATTCACAGAGTGAAACAGGAGACTCAGCAGTTCGGATAGGATAAATGACTACTGTATGTACAGTATATGAAGGCTTTCAGAATAAATGGTGCTGTTAGGATGCTATTTGATTGCTATAATATTTATGGATTCAAAAGTAAATAGTCAGTAGAATGTTTAATGAATGTAGGCACACCTTGAGAACCACTGACTTAATGTATGTCTATCGAAGAGGGTTTCATAAACCTTTTTGGGTAAATAACCCTTGTACCTTGCAGCACAGATTTGCCCTTCACAGGGATCTTCATAGGGTTGTAACATTAAGCTAATTAATTTAAATTGTTATTGTGATCACAGGCAAACACATCACTGTGAAGTCGGCTATTAATCTCAATAAGCGTAATTTAATTAGTGGTTGTGGCTGTATAGCTATCAAATCTGTTCTACTAAGTGTAGCTAAATAAGCAAATCTACTGTAGATGCAAAGGGGGGGGATATCCATGGGAGGCACAGTACAATTTGTTGCCGTGAGCATCTTTACAGAAATGCATTTCTGCCACATAACAAGAAAAGCATCTTTTTATTATTAAAAAACAACTAAGTATTATAAGAAAAGCATTTTTATTAAGGATGGAGATTTATTTATTCTTGTGTTGTAGAAATGCGCTTCTACACATTACATAGCCACACATGTTGCTATATAATGTAGTATAGTTTACAAAGTTCGTAGTTCACAAAATTGCAAATTTCATTTAAATTATTTAAGATATTCATTTTAATAAAGAAAGATTTTCTCATAAGAACATGTTTCCTCAAAATGCCAAGATGTTTTTCACATAAGGCAGAGATGTTCTCCCTCATAATAATGAGTTGTTTTCTCTTAATGACAAGAAACATATAGTATTAACAAGATGCTGATGGGGATCTATGTTGCATTTTTTTACATGTCAAAAATGCTCTTTAGCTAGCTCTTTTGCCTTTAATGATAAATGCCTCAAGTCATCACATAAGCATAAGTTTGACCAAGTGAGGTATTTCAACTTGTGATTCATTTCTGTACTTATTTGGAGTATCATTTGGTGTAATGTGCCAGATAAGTCGATCACTTAGGAGCCTGGATCCATTTCATATAATCAGTAAGTGGATGTGGATCACTAGTGGATGTGACGTGATATTGGAATTCGACACTCACCTTACAACCTTACATGTTAGTGTAAACCTCTAATGCAGAACAATACCAGCATTCATTCCCTCTGAGGCCTGCTTCTTTTTTAACTGCTTTCCTGTCTAAATTCCTTTTTCAGTCACCTGCCCATTTAATCTCTTTCATCCCATGACAGTGCTGTGGGAGTGGAATCATAGTGAGTAGATCAGATTTGTGAAAGTAGCCTGCTGCTTATGAGATAATTGTATTGTGGGTTATAATGTTTATGCACAGCTATCATTCATTATGTGGCCATAAATAGAAATGCCTGGGTATTATAATTCCTTATATTGCTAGATAAAAAAAAAAAAAAATTATATATATATATATATATATATATATATATATATATACACACACAGTATTACAGTATTACAGTATATACATATATAGTGAGCAAACAAGGCCATTTTTTGTTTTACCAGTCAATCAGCCAACAATTTGGCAGCAGCGCAATGTATAACATTATACAAACACAAGTCAAGAGCTTCAGTTACTGATTTTCTGCAATTTTCCAGCACAACAGTGTGTAGAGTTTACACAGAATAGTGTGGGGGAAAAAAACATCCAGTGAGCAGCAGTTCTGAGGACAGTAGAAATGACAAAAGTAGAATTGACAGACTAATTACAGTTACTACAGTAACTCAAATATCTACTCTTTACAACCGTGGTGAGCAGAAAAGCATCCCAGAATGCACAACACATTACACCTTGAGGTGGATGAACCACATCCACCTCAAGGCAGAAGACCACATCGAGTTCCATTCCTGTCAGCCAAGAATACAAATCTGAGGTTACAGTGGGAACAGGCTGACCCACCTGATGTGGTCTTTTGCTGTTGTAGCACATCTAATCAATCATTCAATAGATAGATTGGTAGATTAATAGTGCTGCCTACACACCTTCTATGCATCTGGGTTGCCAAATTTTTCTTGAGTCCCAGATGCTTCTACTCACAAAATTTCTGACCAATTCTGAAAATTGCATTTAGTACTGCCCTGAAAAAGCTACACACAGTATTAAGAATCAAGGATATGTAAACGTTTGAACTGGTTCATTTGTGTAAATTCAGTTATTAATGTGTCTTGCGGGCTATATGTAAACATTTGCTATGTAAAATATTTTATTCAGGGCAGGACTAAATAAGAAAATTAAATTTTTAGGATCCCTCTTAATTTATTTTAATTATTAACATTTTGCAGATTCTGCAAGGTGTATGTAAACTTATGACCTCAACTGTATATTCCTACTGTCACGTAATTAGGCTGGGGATGGATGCAAATGCAGATAAGAGCGTTATTAAAGAGAGGCAAGCAGACAAATCAAAATCGTGAATCAAAAGCGTGGTTCAAAAACAGGCAAAATGTCAGCCACCGGCAAACAGGCATAAACTAGGCAAGGCAAAATGCAAAATGAGAAACTAGAAGTGA
Source organism: Stegophilus panzeri (assembly GCA_024331685.1). Taxonomy (NCBI): domain Eukaryota; kingdom Metazoa; phylum Chordata; class Actinopteri; order Siluriformes; family Trichomycteridae; genus Stegophilus; species Stegophilus panzeri. The sequence continues at coordinate 3,916,308 of JANDJT010000131.1, read as the reverse complement.
GACAAAAAACCATGAAACAGAACATGATGAACAAAGGCTTGGTATAGAGAATACACTCAATACTTCATGAAGTAAATAGATACACAAGGGGGTTAAATAACAAACATAATCAGGGGTAAAACACAAGACAGCTGAGACTAATGATGACATACGGGAAACAACCAGTGACAATACAGAGGTGGAGACAGGACATAAACCACAACAAATGCACGTGTCAAAAGTAAACAAAGTCAGTGTCACTGCAAACCCAAAAGCATGTGCTCGCTTTGAGCTCAGGCATCGAGCTCGCGCACCGTGCTCGCACATCGAGCTCGTGCTTCGGGTTTCCGAGCACGCTGCATGCTACAGTGCTAGCTTGAGGGGAAATCATGACAGAACCCCAAACCCCCCCAGCCCCCCCCAGCCCAAAGGCACCAGAACACACTCCCCTCCCCTGGCGGTCCTGGCCCTCTGGGCAAAATGTCTTCAGCTGAACAGGGAGACTGAGCAGAGTTCTCAGTGAAGCAGGAAGGCAGCGCAACGTCCTCAGTGAAGCAGGAAGGCAGAGCGACATCCTCAGTGGAGCAGGAAGGCAGAGCGGTGTCATCAGCTGTATAAGAATGCTGAGCAGCGTCCTCAGTCATGCAGAGAGGCTGAGCGTCATTCTCCATTGACTGTGCACGCTGAACTCGGTTAGCTGTGTCACCAGACTCAGAAATACGCAGAGCTTGGTTGGCTGTGTCGTCAGTCTCAAGCATGAGCATAACTTGGCTGGCCGTGTCACCAGGGTCAGGTGTATGCAGATCTTGGTTGGCTGTGTTGTCAGTCTCAAGCATGAGGAGAACTTGGTTGTCCGTGTCAGCGACCTTGGACTGGTCCTTGGCGTGGAAGGTCGCCTCATCAACCTCTAGCTGGAACTTGGTGTAGGGGGCCGCCTCAATGACCTCAAGCTGGAACTTGGCGTGGGAGGCCGTCTCTTCGACCTCAGACAGGAATGTGGCTTGAGAGGTCTTCTCGTCGACCTCGGACAGGAACTTGGCTTCAGAGGCCGTCTCTTCAACCTCGGACAGGAACTTGGCTTGAGAGGCCATCTCTTCGACCTCGGACAGGAACTTGGCTTGAGAGGTCGTCTCTTCGACCTCGGACAGGAACTTGGCTTGAGAGGCTGTCTTTTCGACCTCGGACAGGAACTTGGCTTGAGAGGCCATCTCCTCGACCTCAGACAGGAACTTGGCTTGAGAGGCTGTCTCATTGACCTCGGACAGGAACATGGCTTGGGAGGCCGTCTCTTCGACCTCTGTCAGGAACGCGGCTTGGGAGGCTGTCTCTACAACCTCGTACAGGAACTTGGCTTGAGAGGCCCTCTCTTTGACCTCGGACAGGAACTTGGCTTGAGAGGCTGTCTTGTTGAATTCAGACAGAAACATGTCTTGGGAGGCCGTCTCTTCAACCTCTGTCAGGAATGTGGCTTGGGAGGCCGTCTCTATGACCTCGGACAGGAACTTGGCTTGAGAGGCCGTCTCTTTGACCTTGGACAGGAACTTGGCTTTATGCTGGAGCTCTGGAGATGAGACCACCTCATGGGTCTCATGCTGGAGCTCTGAGGAGGAGGTCGCCATGTTGACCTCCAACTGGGGCTCTGGAGCTGAGGTCACCACATTGACCTCAGACGAGTGTTCAGCCAGTGAGACCCCCTCATAGGTCTCATGCTGGAACTCTGGGGAGGAGGTCACCATGTTGACCTCTGACTGGAGCTTGGCACGTGAGACCACCTCATTGGTCTCAGGTTGGAGCGCTGGAGATGAGGTCGCCACGTTGACCTCCAGCTGGAGCTCTGCGGGTGAGACCACCTCGTGGGTGTCAGGTTGGAGCTCTGGGTAGAACATCGCCATGTTGACCTCCGGCTGGAGCTCGCCAGGTGAGACCACCTTGTCAGTCTCAGTTTGGAGCTCTGGGGAGGAGGTCACCACATTGACATCTGACTGGAGCTTGGCAGGTGAGACCACCTCGTGGCTCTCAGGTTGGATCTTGGGAGGAGGTTGCCACGTTGACTTTTGGTTGGAGCTCGGCAGGTGAGACCACCTCGTCATTCTCAAGTTGGAGCTCTGGGGAGGAGGTCACCATGTGGATCTCCGGCTGGAGCTCGGCAGGTGAGATCACCTCTTGCTCTCTTGTGGAGCCAATTGTGGGCATGCCAGCTGCCCTTGAAACATTCCTGAGAGCAGAAATATGATCCATGGATCCCAAGTTTACTGCATGTAGGACACTGTAAAGTGGCCTCTTTACGGCAGCCCTTGGTCTTGCAGGTTGGTGTTACCTCCATCGCTGCCGTGTCGACCTGGAGCTGAGCTGTGGAGACCCTCCTGTCGGCCAGCTCCCTCTCATAATATGAGGGGAAAGTCTGAGAGGGTTCATCCTTTAGGCTTGGCCTTCCTAACATTTTCTCCAGGTCAGGTTTGAACCCTGGACGTCCGAACACCTGAACTAAAAGTTTCACCAGCTGGCTTACTAGGCTAAGCTCGCTGGCCCCCTTAGTAAGCAGGAACATATACAAATACCAGCATAATGCTCTACTTGCTCTCCTGCTGCTTCCATGTTAGGCGAAGTATTCTGTCACATAATTAGGTTGAGGACAGATGCCAATGCAGATAAGAGCTTTATTAAAGAGAGGCAGGCAGACAAATCCAAATCGTGAATCAAAAGCATGGTTCAAAAATAGTCAAAAGATCAGGCGATCGGAAAAGGGCATAAACTATGCAAGGCAAAACCCAAAACAAGAAATTAGAAGCGAGATCAAAAACCATGAAACGGAACACGATGTAAAGTCTTGGCACAGTGAATACACTCAATACTTTGCGACATACATAGATACACAAGGGGGTTAAATACCAAACGTAATCGGGGTGAAACACAAGACAGCTGTGACTAATGATGCCACATGCAGGAAACAACCAATGACAATACAGGGGCGGAGACAAGACATAAACCACAACAAATGCACGTGTCGAAAGTAAACAAAGTCAGTTTCACTTCAAACCCAAAATCGTGCGCTCGCTTTGAGCTCGGGCAATGAGCTCGTGCTTCGGGTTTCCGAGCATGCTGCATGCTACAGCACTAGCTCGAGTGGAAATCATGACACCTACATTTTATGAAATGTTGAGAAACAGTTGATAGGTTGGTTCATGACAGTCTGTAAATGCCTTGTAAAGTGTCAACATATTACTCTCCAAATAAAAAGAAAATCCAGGCTTTCTACCATCAAAATAAGTAAACAAACCACAAATCACAATGAGATTAGGTACTCTTTCATCTTTTACTTCATCTAGAGCTCGTCCAAAAAGTCAGCTTTGCTTCATCATATTATCATGTTGTTTGTGCGACTCGGCCAACAGAATGTTGAGGGATGAGTCATTTGGTGCCTAGCACTGCAAAAGAAATTTCCACTGGAGTAACAAAAAGTGTCACAACATGCTCAATCTCCTGAGGCTTACAATTATTAGAATGAGCAGTTTTACTCAGCGGAAAACCTCCACTGAAACTCACTCAGCTCTTTGTTTGTTGATCATTCAGGTCGCAGTTCAGGGAGCAAGTGAAGTTTAAGAGGATGTTATGTACAGACATTTCTATATACACTTCTTACTCCACTGGTTAAGATAAATGTGGAGAAATCAATCAAATATGTATTATAAATAAGAAATTATTTTAAATAGTTTGCTAGGCAATCTTGTTAGGCACTATACTCACATATTCAAGGCAGAAATTAGTGCTAACAACATTGCTATAATTACTGCAGGTGTGGTGCTTGAACCTTTTAATTTTCATCAGCACAAATACACATACATACAGCTGTGTGTGTGTGTGTGTGTGTGTGTGTGTGTGTGTGTTTGGACTTCAAATCTGGTTCTTCTATATTTTCCTTTTCATTACTGTTTCCCTTTTTTGGTCATTCATCTCTCTCTACTTGTTTCTTCAATCCATGATTCTCTCTCTCTCTCTCTCTCTCTCTCTCTCTCTCTCTCACACACACACACACACACACACACACACACACACACA
>JANDJT010000131.1:3885522-3912173 GCA_024331685.1 Stegophilus panzeri | reverse complement strand
TCTCTCTCTCTCTCTCTCTCTCTCTCTCTCTCTCTCTCTCACACACACACACACACACACACACACACACACACCTCCACTGCATCTGTTTCTGTCCTTCAGTAATTATCACTTACTCAGGTAGCTCAGGAAGGTCACAACATCCCGCTGTGTTGGTGAACTGCAATCAGCGGAGATAAACAGATACAGGAAGTGATAACAGTCAGGCAGGTGCAGGATAAAGGGATAATGGCACATAACCCAAATGAATGCAAAATCCCATTATGTGTATTATAGCATCCACCCTCTAGAGATTTCTAGGAGCTGAAACAAAGTTAAACAAAAGCCTAATTGATCTTCAGGTTGCACCTATGTTTACGGAAAATACTGAATATTTGTGAACTTAGAGTACTTAATAGAATCAGTGTTCTTGTCAGGATGTATACCAGGGTGCAGATGGAGGCTATTTGAGGTGGCTGAACAGGAGGTTGTTGAAACTTGTCATGAAAAAGACCTCTAATGACTAGTGTTATTACACATGTCTCATAAGGAGAGAATCATAACATTACTAACAGTGTCTAAAACTCAATTAATGTCTTAATACTAGAGATGCACCGATATAAAGGCTATTTTCACGCTGTCAGCCGATAGTTTAAAAACATCCGATGATCAGGGCCGATTATATCCTGTCAATCAAAAGAGGGAGGGAAAACACATCGATTTCGTGCTGTGTGTAAAGTAGATGTTTCTTGTGTGGAATGATGACAAAACTGCAATTTGTAAGCTCTGTAAGCTCTGCACTGCTAAAATTTTACACCAGAAGTGAGCAGTAGTGAAGTGGGAGTTTCGAGTGTCGAGTCAAAATTATCTATTTGCCGCGCTGCTTGAGCTGCCCACGCTGAATTAAAGGGCCAATACACCGTTGAAAGATTTAAATGAAGATCAGTTGACAAAAAAGTATATATTACACAGAAAAATATATTTGTAGAGTAGTGTATTTCATATCCAATTAATGTTAATACATTAAAAGGTTTATATTATATATTACCAGTTTGATATCAATGATGAAGTAGAAATGCTTTTGTTTGTGATGAGTGAATGTGAAGCCTAACAGGAGGGTTTTTTTTAGAATTCAGTCAATGTTAATACGAATTAATAACATTCAATAAGTTACTTTAATCTTCAGAATTTAGTTAATGTGTTAATGTTAATCTGAGTAATGTGTTTTCTGTTTATGAAACCAGTTACTGTAAAACAACTTGTTGAAATGGAGAGAATAAATTTTTTATTTGCATTTCCTTCAGAATTGTGGGATTAATTATTATTAATTTAATATTGGTGCAATTCTACTTAATACCAGTTAATATTTAACACACTCTCCTTTTACATTTGCGGTAATGAATCATTGTTCTGTGCTGAGTAACTAATGTGTGAGAGACTGACTGGGTGTAAAAAATCACAGTGACTGCATTCTCAGCCTTAGTCATCTACAACCCCAATTCCAAAAAAGTTAGCACACTGTGTAAAAGGTAAAAAAAAAAAAAAAAAAACAGAATGCAATGATTTGCAAAACTCATAAACTCATATGTTATTCACAATAGAACATAGAAAACATATAAAATGTTTAAACTGAGGAAATGTACCATTTTAAGAAAAAAATAAGGTAATTTTGATTTTGATGGCCGCAACACGTCTCAAAAGAGTTGGGACGGGGGCAACAAAAATCTGGAAAAGTAAGTGTTACTAAAAAGAAACAGCTGGAGGTTAATTGGCAACAGGTCAACAGGCAACAGCATTATGTGTAATGTAGTGAACTGAATCATTCAAATTGAAAATAGACCAGTATGTAAATGAAACATGTTTAAACTAAAAAAGTCAACTCACAAATTCATTACATCATACATCTTGGTCAACACTGAGAAATACATGTTAATTATAAAGATTTATATGCAAGTCATTCAAGATTACAAGCAACCTCTAATTATACAACAAACAGCATTCTTTCATGTCTCAATTTTTAGTATTGAATTAACTTTATTACTAAATAAAATTTTTCAGTGTCATGAACTGGAAGTGGCTGATAGGAGTCTGAAATGAACTGAGTCCATCAGTAAACTAAAATGAATGTGGATACAGGTGTCCTTATACACTATATGGCCAAATGTATGTGGTTATCTGATCTTTACATCCATATGTGGACCTTCCCCCAAACTGTTCCCACAAATGTGGACGCACACAATTGTATACAATGTCTTTTTATGTTGTAGCATTAAGATTTCCCTTCACTGGAATTAAGAGGCCAAGACATGATACAGAATGGCAATGCCCTTGTGCACAAAGAAAGGTCTTTAAAAACATGGTTTTCCAGGGTTGGACTGGAAGAACTTGAGTGGCCTGCACAGAGCCCTGACCTCAACCCCAATGAAGACTTTTGGGATGAACTGGAATGCAGACTGCTCCCCAGGCCTTTTTGTCCAACATCAGTGCCTGACCTCACTAATGCTCTTGTGGATGAATGAGCAAAAATCACCACAGCCACGTTCCAAAATCTAGTAGAAAGCCTTCCCATAAGATTTTTTTTTATAACAGCAAAGGGGGACTAAATCTATAATAGGGTGTTCAACAAACACAGAGAGATACATGATATCTTAATTGCAAGTTCAAAGTCTCACATGAAGATATTATGATGGGTAAGATGAGGTCAGAAATTGAGCTAAGATCTAATATTCCTTTCATCTGTTATGAGATGTGGACACACACACACATGCACACAACAGGTCAACCTTGGTGTGATGTTTCGGGCAGCATATGCTCACTGTATGCTGAGAAACACGGTGGCCACTATGCCAGACAGATTAGACTCAAGTTGAAAGAGCACACTGGAATATAAATGAGCATGCAGGGAAGCGTGTATGCATACTATATTCTTTCTCCGATGATATATTTAGGACAGGAATGAAATAAGAAAATTAAAAGAAAAAAAGATCTCATCTTTACTCCCAGGATGTTAAAAATCTATGGAATGAATTTAATTTTAACAACAGTTACAGCTACTAATTTAAATTATACCACAGCACTGTTGAACTCTGAATTCTGATCTGTCATAAGGGCTTCATTAATTTTGTACTGCAGATCTGATAGTAATTCAGCTGTGTAAGCGGCTTATATTAATGTGCTTGTTCTAATATGTTATTCTTTGTGTAGTAATAACATACGCAGGGACTTGTATGGCAGACAATCCACATAATTTAAGACTAATAATAAACAGATTTTAAATGTGTCATTATTTGACAAAGAGAAATGTATAGTCATTGGTTAAGCTTTCTCTAGGGAAAAAGTGAGGGAATTACTGTTTCTAGATTCTGTAACATACTGATAAAAGAAACTTGTTTCATGGATGTTCTACAATATTGAATGTAACTTTAAATGGATCCAAAACACAATTTGCCATTGTTTAATTTTTAATTTCCAATTTAATCATTAAAATTGAGAACTGTTGGCAAATTATTGTGGTATAAGAGGAATCAAATAATTCAGGATGTCTGTAGGAATGGATAACAGTACTTTATTGTTGTTTATTTTCCTTTATACCATGGTCTGTCCAAATACTCAATTCTGATTGGCTGGAAGGTGTGCGTTAAAACCATACAGATGTTGGCATTGAAAATGCACGTTAAAGGAAAAGGGATCCTACAGTTTCATGCAGTATCACACAGAATCACGTGCATGCTGCAGGCACAGGAAGTACAAGACCCGTAGGGGGCAGTCATGTTTCATTTGAATAAACATGGCTTGCTAGTAGATATAATAGTTCTGCCAGGACATATACTGTATACAGCACAACAAATGAATTTATGTGCATTCCTAAAGGCCACATCTGTATATACCACAGGTAGTTCCAGTCAGTTTAATCACTGTTCTAGATTAATATATATAATCAACTGACTAGTAAACTGCCTATAATCAAATGTAACCATAGTAACATACAGTTTACAGCTTCGTTATTAGTAGAGACACAGCACAGACGCAGGTAATTCACACACAATCTCTCTCTCTGTCTGTCTCTCTCTCTCTCTCTCATAACTATTTATTATAATTCATTCAAAGAAATTTGAATTTAGAGCGGGCAGAATTCTAGATCTAAAAACCGGTATATAAAATAACCAATGAAAATTAACCATTATTTTTATCTTTTCAGTCAAAATTTGCACTGCAAACATCAATGACAGCTTTAACTTGTCAATGCTGGAGAGTGGCCATGGTATAAGCAGGATAATCCACGGCTAGGTGTGCATTACACAATTTTAATGCACGACATGGGGGCAAAGAGCCTCTGCGGAGTGCTGTTAGTTTATCCCTTACTTATACAGCAGTTAATTCAGTTAATTAGTCAGCGAATTTTATTGGATGAGTGGCGTTCCAAGAGTGCTTATAAATAGTATAACCGCACTGGGATATTTCACTGTTTATCACACCATTTGTTTGTTTTCTCCTTGTAAATTTCCAACTCTAGCAACAGTCCCACTGAATCTACCCACCGTTACTACAGTAGAGTTAGCGACATCATCAGCAGACTTGCCAAGCGATACGTTTTTCATGAATATAATTTCTGACTTAAAATATAAGCACTTGTCAGATGAAGATGAATCTGAAGAAGGGAAGCCAATATCATCAGAGGCACCTTTAATGGGAATGTACAAATCACTGTGAGCTAGCTAGCTAGCCAGTTAGCTCACGGCCAATCTGTGAATTTGGCTTCTTCAGGATCTATTTCCATTTGAAGAGCAAAAATAAACAAATTATTTTCCCTTATTGTGTCCAAAACGTCAGTTACTCTATATTAATTTCTTATATATAAAACCATTGTATAAAATCAATGTCACTCACAATTGTGCTTTTATACTGAGTATTGGCATGACTGTGATTACCTGCACCCTCATGCCTACAGCAGAATCTCAGTGCCAACATTCAGTATAACTACACACTTGCTCGTGCGATATTGCTTAAACAAAAGCTCAAATAAGCAGGTCTCAGAGGCAAAGGATCCATTCAGGTTTTATACAAATGGCAGCAAACATAGCAATAACATATTCAAATATTTGAAACATTAATAAAGGCAAAGGTCAAAAGTAATTCTAAACACAATATGACAATCATCCTAAACAAGGCTCAGAACTTACTCGAACACAGAGAATGGCAAGACTTTGCAATGTGTAAATGTACATGAACAGTTTATATACTCTAAAATCAAGAAGTAACCAGGAAGTAAATGTTAGTAGTCATGTTAGTATCCGGTCTCCATGACCTCTGCAGGCAGGGAGGTGAAATGTCCTGAGGGCTAATTAAAACAGCACATCTTGTCATGTTTTATTCCTTATGTATCAACCGGTTTAACCTCCTCCAGCTTCAGAGTCTGAAGGTGAGAAACAAAATGTGTAAATATTTACATTGCTTTAACTGTTATTTATGCTTGTTGTCATGGTTACATATTGTCAGGAATTATAACATACTGTAAATCTATATATCAATTAAAAATCACAGTTAATATCACACACCAAGTACTCTAATGGTACTCTGGTTTTAATGAATGAATGAGTCTCTATCTGAACCAAAGTGCTTGTAAACATTTTGATGATTAGTGTCAGTTCATTACGAACAATAAATCTGAGCTTTCAGTAATTCTTTCAATCATGTGACCACATTAGGGCAAAGTGGAAACAACTGCATAGCAGCATATGCAAAAAAAAAAAAAAATACCAGGGTTGTTTGCTTTCAAATTGTACACCTCCAATTATTTTCTCAATTTTATTTTTCCTTCTATTTTTTGTGTTCACCACATCTTATCAAGATGACAGTTTCTGTATAGCTACATACATATATTATTTATATCAGTGTCAGTTGATATGAGTAACTGCAGTTTATACCTGGATACTATATAAGGTCATGAAGATAATTGTTTTTTTTTCCCCCTTTTTTTCCTCTTTGTTTGCATAAGACAGAGAAAAACTATGATCTCTAGAGATAAGGGGACAGACATTAGAGAAAAGCTGGGTTTAGAGTGAAAGTGCACTTTATTATTATCCCATTCACATAGTTGTACAGTAAGTGGAAGGAAACATCATGATGATGGTGCTACACATAAGACAATACAAAACCACACAATACATGTAATCACACACAGTATAAATTGCACAGGAGTGTAGGAGGAAAACACAGTTTAACTAAAAGTACACACTGTTTGTCTTCTCACTGAATATGAATATGAGATTACAGCAAATTGTATACCAAAGTTAAGTGTTTTTACATTTCACCTTCAACCAAATTTCATCATTAATTACAGTAGGGCATACAGAGTGGTATGAAAAACAAAAAAAAATCTAGTGAGCAGCAGTTCTGCAGGAAGAAAGGCATTTGCTGTCAGAGGAGAATGGCCAGATTGGTTCAAGCCAACAGGAAGACTACAGTAACTTTAAAAATAACCGATTATTACAACTGTGGTGAGCAGAAAGGTATGTCAGAATACATTGAACCCTGAGGCAGATGGACTACAATAGTAGAAGATCACATCGGGTTGCACTACTCTGCCAAGAATAAGAATCTGAGGCTACAACAAATTAAATACCAAAGTTAACTATTTTAACATTCCACCTTAATATGAGTATGATAAACAGTTCCAACCAAATTTCAACATTAATTATTGTATGACGTACCCTACAATGTGCACGTTATATTCAACAGTGAGTGATTGGGGATTAGTTCTGAGATAAATCAGACTCTTTTTCCGGATTATTCACTCAAAAAAAAATCTTTTAAAAACCCTCATTTGTTCATAATCAGTGGTGCCATTTCCTTGAGACACTGCACTGTTTAATGTTAAAGCAGGCGCCCACACTGAAACTTCCTGATGAAGCCTGCCATGTGCTAATCTATATCAAATGAGGAAACCCACTAGAACAAGTCTTTTGGGTGATAATCATTAAATATGCACTGCAAAGTTAATTAGGGAGTTTGCACAAGGAACCTCTAAGATCACTTTAATTTACTGAGTGATTATGAATGAGCAGAAGCAGAGGAGCCCCAGGACAAAAGGATTATTCATCATCCTGCTGCTGAACTGCCATTATAGGTGTCATTTCTATTTCTGCCACGGTTTAGCACGTCAGATTTATCACTGCCGTGTGTACCAGGTCTTTAACATTTTACCTTCAAAGCTCCTCTGAAAGCAGAGACATGATGAAACAAGAAGTGAGTAGAATAAAATATATAAAATAAGAGAGTTACTTTATGTATATATTTTATGACTAGCACTGTGGCGTAACGGAAAATAAGTATGATCATATCCACTCATTCTCATTCATATCCATGGTGCAGGCAGATGCGGATGTCTCAGAACAAAACAATTAAAACAGGACTAAAGGCCACCACCAAAGCAGTTTTCATTTTATATGTTGTCAACAACCTTTAGAATCTTCATTAATATTCTCATGAATCAATTTATAAGGGACAACTGTACATTTGCTTATTCATGCAATTGTCCAATCAATCAATCACGTGGCAGCAGCACCATGTAGTATAACATTATGCAGATACAGGTCAAAAGCTTCAGTTAATGTTCACATCAAACATCAGAGTGGGAAAAAGGTGATCTCAGTGATTTTAACCATGGTCTTGGTTGTTCAATGTTGGTGCCCAATGGGCTGGTTTGAGTATTTCAGAAAATGCTGATCTCCTGGGATTTTCACACACAACAGTCTCTACAGTTTACACAAAAAGGTTAAAAAAAAAAAAAAAAAAAAAAAAAGGTCCTCCAGTGAGGGTCAGTTCTATGGGTGAAATACCTTGTTGATGAGAAAGATCAGAGGAGAATGGCCTGACTGGTTTGGAATGACAGGAAGGCTACAGTAACAGAAATAACCACTTTTTTCAAACATGGTGGGCAGAAAAGCATCTCAGAATGCACAACACATTTACGTTTACATTTTAGCATTTGGCTGACACCCATATCCAGAGTGACTTACAGAAGTGCTTTGAAGTCTGTCAATAAATACATCCTGATACTGGTTCACTAGGTCATGGACTAAGAATATCATCAGAAAAAAACTGTTGGGAAGGTCAAATAGTAAGAAAAGCACACAGACTACACATAAAGTGCTAATTTAAGTACTTCCAGAAGAGGTAGGTCTTTGAACACATCAATTCTTGAGGTAAATGGGCTACAACAGTAAAAGCTCAAACCCCCTCGAATACTCCAGTACTTCTCTACTAAGTATTCAATCTGTTGAAATGACCAAAACTGCAGTTGTGAGGCAGAGCAATGGAAGCAGAAACAGCAATGGCCACAACAGACTCAATTACAGATGATTAAATCAATAGCAGACTATTAATAAGAGTTTGAACAACATTTGCTCAAGGACCGTTTACTTTATGCTTTGATTGGAATTACCCCTTTTCATTAGTGACAACATATTAAGAACAAATTGTCTTTGTACAATCTTCTTGATTAATGTTTAATTGTGGACCATTTCTCCTCAAGTTTGATTGTTTTGTATTTTTTTTTTTTTTTTTTTAATTGTTCATTAAGTAAAAAGTGTGAAGAATTTCTCTTAATATTTAATATTTAGCACCAGATTTGTGTTATTATTTCAAAAGCCAGCTAATGTCCAAATATTAAAAGAGCAAATGTTAAATCAGGATTTACAAGCTAACAGCTACCTTACTTAAGATAACATGAACAGCACTACTCTGTAAAATTAACAAGATAGATAAAATAACATAGGCTAAATCTTAGCCAAAGTCTCAAAGCCAACAAGCACTTAAAATAGAAAAATTGTTCATTAGGTTTAGAAGGTCTCATTATAAAACATAATAATGTCTTGTTATGAAAGGCAAAAGAAATAATAAAATCAGTAATATCTCAGTCAAACTGTTATTGTAAGCTGTCAATCACAAGTAAGTAACTTGGTTAGCTAGGTAGGTAGAACACTGTCACAATATATAAACTGTAGCTAAATTTGAAGTGCAGAAAATTCATATTTCAATAGCTTTTACGTATTAGCTAGCATACCCTGTCAGTCCACAATCAGCTTCACTGTAAAATGTACACAATGTTACTTTAATCTTACATTGTGTACACACTGGAAGCTTCATTTACCAAGTAAAATTCCTTGTGTGTGCGAGTACACTTGGCAATAAACTCATTCTGATTCTGATTCTGATTAAATAAGTTGGCTTCAACAGTTGTTTCAACATATTTTTAGAACCCAATGAAGAACCACCAGAACCCAATGTATTATATTAACATTTATTATATTTGATTACACATATATCTGGTGTCACAGTTGTCCTTGTTTGTGAGAGCTTTGCCTTGGAATCCAGGAAGAGAGTGACTTTGCTTTTCTGTCTTGCGCTTATTATATTATATATTATATTGTATATTCACCACCACTGGACTTTAGAGGTCGTTGTGAGTGCATGTGTGTGTGTGTGTGTGTGTGTGTGTGTGTGTGTGTGTGTGTTTCTTCCTCTGCTAAGTGCTGCTCACGAAGCGTTTGACTCACACTCCACACGGCTTTAATAGAGGCCTTTATCTATCCAAAAGATGGATTTATCTGTCAGGGGTTTGGGAACGGAAGTGATTTAGTGGTTGAGGAAATGTGATTTAAATGCTATCGACAGCGTCCGACTCTGTGCGTGACTCACGCTTTGGTTTGAATTGATTCAATGCTTTAAACTGAATGAGGGTATAGAGAATGCCAGTGCTGGTTATAAAGCGCCAGTGAAATAATAGAAAAAAAAGAAGACAATATTGACCATACTGTCTCAACAAAAATAGTATCTCTTAGTATCCCAACATCTAACCTAGCCTTTCATGATTTACTCCATACTTCACATTATCTAGCATAAAATACAATAAAGTTTAATGAAATGTTAAAAGCGTACTGTGAAAGATTCACAAAAAATTCTCGAAAGCCTTAAGGAATGATGTATATGACAACCATCTACTTACCGTGGTCTCCATCACTGCCAAAGTTTTAATGGAACCAGCATTTATATAACTGTGCTGTCTATCATTTATGAGAGAGAGAGAGAGAGATATACAGTTAAACTAACAGCTTCATTATTAGTAGAGACGTGGCACAGATGCAGGTAATTCACACACGCAAAATCTCTCTCTTTCTCGCTCTCTCTCACTCACACATGATTCGATTTCAGTTCACTGCCAAATAGCTTTATTAGCCTGCCTATAGAACATTACCAGACCATCAAGAAAAAAGAAAATGACAATAATAATGATGTTCATAATAACTACAGTTCAGTAATAATAACAGTCAGTGGTGTAGATTTAATCAAAATTTTGGCAATGCACACCACTGATTGAAGCTAAAATTTAATTATTAATAAAAAGTTTATTTTTATTTGTTATATACTACACGAAGAATGTAGAAGAATGTCATTTAAGTAAATCATATTACACTTTGCATATTACATTCCCTTTTTACCAGATCTATTTACAAGTATACTGCAGAGTCACGATAGTGCATTCTGTCAACCTCTGCAATGGAAATGTACAGTATGTATTATTGCAACAAAGCTTCATCCAGCATTTAGACCAGTGATTCCCAAACTAGCGGTTACAAATGGGATCATGAGAAAAACTCAGAATCTCCTTAAATTAATATCCATCCATTTTCTGTATCACTTGTCCTACACAGGGTCACAGGGGAGCCTGGAGCATATCCCAGGGGACTCTGGGCACAAGGCAGGGGACACCCTAGACGGGGTGCCAGCCCATCACAAGGCACAATCACACACACACTCACACACCCATTCACACACTACGGACAATTCAGAGACGCCAATCAGCCTACAACACATGTCTTTGGACTGGGGGAGGAAACCGGAGTTTTAACTCCAGCCGTGGTGGTGTGAGGCAAACGTGCTAACCACTAAGCCACCATGCCAAAAGAAATAAAAAATATTAGAAGCAAAAACACGTGCTTTGAGCAGTTGTTTTAGTGATGGGAATATATCCTTATCCCTATTTCCCAATCTGCTTAAACCTGTCCACAGCTATAACAACAATAATAACAGAAAAAGTGGCAAGGTGACAATTATAACAATAGTAATTATAAAGCTATAAAGAACAACGGTGATCAAAAACAAGAATAATAACAGCATCAATGGCAAAATAAGAATAACTGTGCTAGCAACAATTATAATGCAAACCATGTAAATGAATAAATAAAAAATAATAAAAAAGTATGAATAATAACAGTGACAACAGTAACAACAATAATAGTAATAATATCAAAAATAGAAAATGTATTAATGATGACAGTATGGGTAAGGATGTGAGGTGGGTTGTTGTGTATATGTGAGTATATTTTCTAGTGATGTTGCTTGATTTTTTACCCGTGTAGCTATATGTGTATGTTTCAGAGTCATTTCCTCCCTTTATCTTATTCTCTTTCCTTCTCTCTCTTCATCTCCATCTCTCTCTCTCTCTCTCTCTCTCTCTCTCTCTCTCTCTTTTGCTCTTGCTCTCTCTCTCTCTTTCTTTCTCTTGCTCTTTTTCACTGAGATAGGAATTTGCAGTGAGGACATTTCCAGAAGCACATTCATTGCAGGGTGTGATGTATGAGGTTTTCAGCCTTTTAAATTATTTCTATCTCTATCTATCTCTCTCTAGCCATCTCATTTTTTCTCTCTCTGATTCTCAGCCTCACTCCTTCTCTCTGTAGTTCTCAGTCTATTCGATCAGTTCATTGGTTCAAGTAGATGTTTCACAGGTCTTGGCACAGTGAGGAGCATTCAGCAGAGTTGTCCTCACAGGACTGCTGTGGAGGATTTCACTATGAAGAAAGGCCTGTCTCTTCAATTATTTGTTAGGGACAGTACATGGGGCTCTCTGAAAGACAGAAAGTGAGAATAAAGCAAAGAAAATATGAGATTATGGACTGTGTGCTGACCAAAAGATGATGCTGGCAAGGGAGCTGCTGAATGCTGATTAAGGGGAAGTAAAATTGAAGGGGAAGTAAAAGAAGAACATGTTTATTTATTTGACAGTTAAACCTGTGATGCAGTAAGCAATTTTCAAATATTTTTTTAATTGTAGTTGAGATTAATAATTTCCATAAAACTGCCTTTGGGTGTATTGCCACCCCATACTCTTAGAATGAAAATGTGGCATTTAATTTTTTTTTTTTTAATGTTTTAAAATATTTAAAAATGAAGCCAGCCTACCACATCCTTTCAAACTTCTGCTCATGTTGCATCAGTCTAGCACGTTCGAAGGAATGCACTCTTCAAAATATATGAGCTCACTGTGTCTAGTGGCTAGTGTCACTGTGATTGACAAGGAAGAGAGAGTATGTCATATCTCCCACCCAGAGACCACAGATAATTTTGCATTCTTGGACTCTTTAATTGTATTGTGAATTGTGAACTGTTTTTTTTGTTCATGCTTTATTATTATTGAATTAATTTTTTATCAAGTTTTGATTGGATAGCTGTGTGTTGACAATGTGACCTCATCACATAATAAACTACTACCAGTATGAGACAAGTTTGGTGCTAAATGAATAAACCAAATAGCATTATACACCTATATAATGCCTGAAATTAGATGAACCATTTGAAAAGATGATTATATGACATCATTACAGTAATATACCTAAAATACTCTAGCTTGCAGATAAACCGATGTTTATAGTTAGCCAAATGTTGGTGTAATGTTAGTTGTCTTATTATCAAACTTGGCTAGTTAACTAGCACCAGATAACTACTCCTGAAGACGTAATATTAATGTTAATTTAGGTTGCTTCAGCACGTACTAAGTCTAGTGCAGACGAGTTGAACATTTTCTTTACTGGGAGGAAAAATTCACCAGCTCGGGACAAGCAAATTTGAAGCCCAGGACAAGGCAGACTCAAATAATATTGTTTACCTGCGATATGAGGACAGACCACCACATCTAGCTGAAACGTTGGAGAGCTAACTAATAAATTTATGATTTGTCCATCCCTGTATTGACAGATGAACAACTGAGCCCTCTTCCACCAAAAATCAAGCTATTAATTTGTTACTAATTATTAATGGGAACAAACTAAAATTAGATGAAAGGGACTGAGTGCTTGGTTGTCACAGATTCAGCCAGCATACTGTCAACACCAGGTCCTTCAGCTCCACCTATCCATTCACAATCACCTGAGTACTAACCTGCCATACCTGTATCACCGTGATTAGGAACTATTCTTAAGCACACCGCTATCATGTACCTGTTGTCTGGTCTTGTCAGTCTCTACATGAGTAGCTACCATTCAGACTCCCTTCGTGGTTACCTCGCGTATGAAGCGCTATCCGCCTCCTTTGTCTCTGCCGTCTGCCGTTCTCCAGTTTTCTGACCGCTTCATTCCACAACAGACAACAGAACTTGTCAGTTATGTGTGTTCTTCCCTTTTGAACTGTTGGTGCCATCCTGGCTCGGGCGGATGGCTACGAGGGACATTCTGTGCTACGTACTTGCCTGCTCGCTTATTGCATATATCTTTGCCATTCTATGAAATAAATATTCCTGTTCAGTTGATCTTCGTGTCTCCTCTCCGGTTTGTGACATTGTATCACCACAGTTTTATTTTCAAAACTTGTCTTTTTTTCTTCTTCGTCTTCTTTTATTTATTTATTTTTTTAGCTCAAATAGCATTTAAACAGACTTTAGTAGCCAATACAGGCTTGCAAAATACAACTGCAGATATGATCCACACCAGCAAGAGAAAGAGATGTTGTTTGTCTTAATCTTGAGAGACCCAGTTTTTATGAGAATCTGTTACTCTTTGGAATTAAATTTTTCATGCAGTATGGAAAGTGCTTCCTTCAGCAGTATGTGCTGTTTGTCTTGCATGTAATTTTCTAAAAATAAGAGCAAACAATTAGACAGACGGGTTTGATTAAAATGACAGATGTTCAGACAGTTCAAAGCAGAGAACGTATTTATGGTCCTTTTTTAATCATCTACGTCTGTGATTTTTTTAATTTCAGGTATATCTCCTATGTTCACTAATTATCTTCACACATGCTAGAATTTTCTGAGGTTTATATTGTTCTATCACCAGATTATTGTTCAAAGATTAATCTCAATACATCTCAATTAATCCCTGGCAAGCTGTTCCCTCATATTCCTTTTTGGTTTATGTTCCTCTCTCTGTAAATACTTTTACAAATATACTTAGAGAATATATAGTATATAAGTTCTAACAGCACTGTTGAATTCTTAATTCTGATCAGTCAGAAGCTGTTGATTAATTTTCTATAATAGCAGATCTGACAATAGTGCCAGCTGTATCACAGTTAACAAATTATATTAATACGTTCAGTCTAATACATTATTGTTATCGGGAGTTGTATGGTAGATGCATCCACATCATTTAAGACTAATAATAAAATAATTGATATTTAACGAAAAAAAAATTCTTTAGGGAGGTGTTCCTTTAAGGTTACCACTACAGCAAAGTCTTCATTTAGTTTGTTTTCAGTAAAACATGACATTTGTACAACTTCTTATTAAAGTGCATGTTATAAGTGTATTTTATTCATACTTATATAACCAATAACTGTGTAAATTAGAACTGCTTCAGAATTTAAAAACTGCTTTATATAATTACATAAGCTTATAACTACATAAGCATAAGAATTAGTTGACATAAACGATTTGTTTGGGTATGTGTGTGTGTGTATAACTTTCAAATTAAGTTTTACAAGACTGGCTAATGCAGCTCTTTAATCGACTCCGATGTTTCATTATTTAATGCTAACATGGCTACACATCCTCACACTCCATTACATCGGCTTGTCTGGGGTGACATGGTGTTCAGCAGGAAACACAAGCTGACGTTTGGCTCAGAGGCGTGTAACTGTAGCGTGTAATTGTGTTCTCAAGCGGATGCGTTTGTAATATGAACTCCAGCACTGTGTTCTGGATAAAGTGAGGGCTTTTTTATTTATTTCTTTTTGCTAAAGCACTCTTGGTGTGTTTTGACAGACGGCGTGCTCAAGCATAGAAACACTCTTGGGCTGTTAAAGTGAGAAGTTTAAATATGTTTGCACACATTTATTTTTACGACAACCTGTGCTTTTCTGAGCTATACAGTATAAACATGAAATTACATATTCAAATTACAATTACAAACATATGCATTATAGCACATAGCTCAGGACATAGTAAAGAGAGACATCGGAAATAATGGGTCTATACTGTGTAAAAAAAGGTTACATCCACATAGGATAATCAGAAACATATGATTCAAATGTTTACATACAAGTTGATTGTCTCTTTAAACAAAAAATGTTATAGAATAGTAATGACTTTTAGGATTTTCTGATTTCTTATTTTCATAAATAAGAGTTCATCGGGAATGCACCTGTGTCTCTGAAACGGCCTGCATTTATACAGTGCCTATTTGCTCTTGATACCATGGGAAATTCCAAGTAACTCAGACAAGACCTCAGAAAAACAAACAAATGAAGGTACCATGAGCATCTGTGTAAATATCATGGGACCACACTGATTGCATTGTTCAGGAAAGTGGTACAAATTAACTTTGGTCTAAAAAGATCAACTGAACCCCTAGACAACAACAAAGGAACCGGTGAAGTTACAAAGTATGTACAGTATATCCACCATTAAGAGAGACCTATGCCCTTATTCTAAGACTGACATAAAAAAGCTAGGCTGAAGTTTGCAGGTGATCACCAGCCTTTTGAAGGAGTGTTCTGACAAAACAAAAAATTACATGTTTGGCATTAATAATCAGCACTATGCATACAGGGAAAAGGGTGAGGCTTTTAATCTGAAGAACACAATCCCAAATGTGAAGCATGGCGGTGGCAGCATCATGTTGTGGTGGTGTGTTGTTGGAAAAGGGATTGGTGGACTTCAGAAAATAGATGACATCATGAGGAAGGAGGATCATCTAGAAATATTGAGTTGTGAAAATGTCTTTAGCCTAGTTGTATGTAAACTTTTGGCCTGAACTGTATACTGATATATGAGGTGTGGGAACTGAAGACCACAGGGCTGAATGTCACAGACTAGAGAGAAGGTTTTACGTCCAAGTGGGGTGGTAATGTGGTGCCTGGTCTCTCTTGAGTCCTCTGTAAAGTACAGCAGGAGAGAGAGAGAGAAAATGTTAGAGGTATTCACTTAACTGCTGCTCTCCCTTATTTGTTCTTTGGCACGCCCTCCTCAGTGTAGGCCAGCTGTGTGTATCAATTTAGTTACAGTTAAATTTATATAGCGCTTTTCTAGACACTCAAAGTGTTTTACATAGTATGGGGGGGGGGTCCCCTCAATCACCACTAGTGTGTGGGATCCACCTGGATGATGCGACGGCAGCCACAGTGCACCAGAACGCCCACCTATTCGTGAAGTAGCCAATTCAGAGATGGCGATAATTAGGGGCCATGATAGAGAAGGGCCAAGGGGTATACCCTGGACACCAGGGTATACCCCTACTCTTTTACGATAAGTGTCCTGGGATTTTTAATGACCACAGAGAGTCAGGACCTCAGTTTAACGTCTCATCCGAAAGATGGTTGTCTTTCTCTTGTTACAGCATAGTGTCCCCGTCACTATACTGGGGCATTAGGGCCCACACAGACCACAGAGTGAGTACCCACAGCTAGCCTCACTAATACCAGTTCCAGCAGCAACCTTAGTTTTCCCCAAGAGGTCTCAACCCTGCTTAGCTTCAGTGGGAAACCAGGCAGGAACGTAGTCCAAGACAGTGCCCTGTCATGCTGGTCGGCCTTTTTATAGGTAGTATGGAGGTAGTATATACTTGCATATATACACATGACATTATATCTCCCAAATTCCTTTTGGTTCCTTTTTGGTTGTTTCTCAAGGTTCAAGGTTCTTTTTTTGTCACATATGCCGCTTTTCCACCACAGGAACATTCCCCAGGAACTAGGGACTTTTGGAGGTACTTAGTGTGTGTCCACTGCAGGGACCAGGGTCTAAATTAAGTTCCGAGTAAAATATTTAGCCCTCTCAAAGTCCCTACTTGGGAGGTGGTACTTTTTCAAAAGCCAGGTACTTTGGGGGGTGGGACTTGGGCACTGAACATATTGATAAGTTGAGTGCATGCAGCATTTTTTTCAATCATCATTTTTAAAAGTCTGTTGCGTTGCGTACAGTAACAGTTGTTTATTGCGATTTGAATCAACACAATGGAGTTTCTTAAAAAATATGACCAATGGACCGACGACAAGGTTCAGGCCTTATTAAGTATTTATGCCAAGGATGAAATACAGCGGAAATTCTGAATTCGCTATACTACCACTGCTCGTGTCTTTTCCAGCATTTTCTCAATTACCTTTTTAGCAAAACAACACATCACAATCAACAGCAGCACAGCTTGAATGTCCTCCATACTTGTTTGTTGTTACAGTGTCATTATCAGATTTCAGAAAATAGACTGCCCGTTTTTACAACACAAACCTTTATCCAAAGATTAAAAAAATTCATTCCACAACTAGGAATGGAATCCAGGCCACAGCAGTGAGCATGCCGAATGCTAACCTCTATACCACCAGTTTGGTTGCAGCAAACTCTTTTGTCACTGTTCAAAGGTTTGTTTTCCAATCAGAGCCTGCTACATGTTTTTATGAGCTGAGTAAACATATTACATAATTAAAATCTGTTTTATTGTAGCATACTTAGAGGCTTCATATCCTTGCCAAGGGATTGTTGCGCACAATTGTATGTCACCTGACTAATTTGCCTAATCTTCACGGTACTTTAGACCATGATAGAAACGCAGACAGCAAAGGTCTGGAGCAACCAAATGGTCCTTTGAAAAAAGTTCCTGGGATTAATTGTTCTGGGTAATTTCCTTAGTTACTCGTCCCATAGTGCAATAAAAAAACAGACCAACAACTACTAAGGATATACACACATGATAAAATAGAATGTAGTAAAATAATAAAATACAGTGGTTGTAATAACATTTAATGGACTGTAGAATAAAATACATTAGACCATAGAATAAAAATAAATATAAGGGACTGTAGGGAATATGATGTGGAAAAAATGGAATACAATAGAATGTGATGTATGGGAGCAGATATACAGAGTTAGTTGTAAAGTGTATATAGAGTTTCTAAAATAATTTATTATTTTTCCTTGTCTATAGTGCAGATTGTTTTGTGTATGTGTGTTGTGTGGGAGTGTAGGATCTCAACCACATGCAGGATATATGACCCACAAAAAAATAGACACACAATAACCATGGACACTCTCAGACACAAAACCCAACAGATAGCGCTGGCTGCCATAGGGGTCATAAAGCATGAAGGACCCACTTAATTACTCCATGTTTGCATTAGTCTTATCTCAAACATCTTGCGATAATAGGGCAAATGTTAGAGACATCCCATCTCAACCATAGAAATTGCTGTCACATGCAGTGATTTAGTCCTTTGGGCCAAATCAGATGGCTTACCAACAGATAAAATCCAAGGTCCTTCACCCATAAAGTGATAACATCCTGCTGAGGGGAGCTTTCCTTTGTTGAATCAGCTCTTCACTCCACATCAGAGCACTTCACACCAAAACCACAAAAGCAATGCTTGAAAACTAATACATCTTTAAAACAACTACAATCATTTAATATATGTCTTGTGTGGTATATGTGTGTTTGTTGAGTAACTTCCTAAAGGATAAGAGTAAGGAAATTCAGGTAGAATATTGTTGTATGTTTATGTTTATATTTTGGGACAAAGTTTAATCCATGAAAAGTGTGGAACCATCCATCTGCAGAGATTTTGGACTGATTAACATCATGGTTGGAGCATATGGCTTACACCCCGCCCTAAGACAATCTCTGGTTGGTTGGAACCCTTAGAGGGCTGGACTAGCCAAAAAGAATTAAAATCCACTGACACCAAAGAAACACTCTCTTCTCTTCCGCTTCTGTCTCTTGGCTCACTCTCATCTCACCTCATCGGAGGGACAGAGATGGTGGCGGGGGTCTTCAATCAGCATCTGCTCAGAGACCCAGCCTAGAGCCTGCCAGCTTTCAAACCTCCTGCTGCTAGCTCTGAAAACATTCCTCATACTAGACGCAGTTTCATTCATCATTCCAGTTGGTCTTCCGAGATGCCACTCAAATGTCAACCAGACCACGACGTAATGAGGAAATCCCTTCAACTCAACCATCCAAAGGCAATTCTCGGTACATCCAGAAACTAGCTAATCTGGTGCGTATAATATTACGTTTAAAGCCCTTCTAAAGAAGTGAAATTAAATTATAAGTGATAATAAGTGATGGGTCGTTCAGGTCATGGTCTGTGAAATAACAAACTGAACTTCATTCACTCTGTTAAAACCATTTTCACCTCTGTTTACGTATGCATGTGTATGTGTGTGTGTTTATGTGTTATATAAACAGTTTCTGTGTCATAGAATAGTTTAATAAAGTCTTGTTTGTTCTTAAACAGTCCACTGCCTTGAACTGTCGATCTTACTACATGCTCTTAAAATAATGTTTCACTGTATTTATGATATTATTGTTGGTGGCCACCAAGGTAATATCTAATGCATAATTAATGAATATGCTAAGTTCAGCTTATCGCTGGATGAGTAGTTGATCAAAACCAAATTAGCCAAATTTCCCCTTTCAAGCTGATCTGCTAGTTTCTCCTACAAATTTGGTGGAGAATTCAGGTAACTCAATATAAACAGCTAATTTTCCTTACATATAATGGTGGAGAATGTAAGAACTTATCCAAAACAGCTCATTTTCCCTACATGAGTTAGGAATATACAGACTTTCAAATGTTCAGTAGCCAGATTGCCTGAGGGTAGAAACTTCTCCTGAGTCTCTCTGTATTGGATCCGGTAGCATTTCCCTGATGGGAGCACTGCAAAGAGTCTTTGTCCAGGGTGGTGAAAGTCATTCATAATTCTGCTGGCCCTGGTCCTGCATCGCTGGGTGTAGATTTCTGTGATGCAGGGGAGAGAAGTCACGATGGTCTTCTCTGCTGCCCTCACCACTCTTGATAGTGTCTGTCCATCCTGGGCCATGGTGCCGCCAATCCAGCCGGTGATGCTCCCTGTGAGAAGACTCTCCACAGCCCCACTGTAGAAAGCCCTGAACAAGGTCTCTGTAGGAGACCTTGAATTTGGCCAGGCATCATAGACGATAGAGGTGCTGATGCACCTTTGTCACTAAGCTGTTCATGTGTGTTGTCCAGGAGAGGTCTTTTGTGAGGTGGATTCCTAGGTATTTGAAGCTGCTCACCCTCTCTACTGTGGCCCCATAATGGAGCTGTAATTTCTCACCTGCTTCCTCCCATAATCAATAATCATAGTTAGTTTTGGTGACATTCAGAGAGAGATTGTTATTGTAGCACCATGTGGAGAGGACATCTGCTTCCTCTAGGTAGGCCTTCTCATTGTTGTTAGTGATGAGGCCTATCACCACTGTGTCATCGGCAAACTTCACCAGCTTGTTGGAGATGTGTTTGGCTGTGCAGTCACTGGTATAGAGGGAGTACAGCAGGGGACTGAGTACGCAGCCCTAAGGGGCTCCAGTGCTGAAGATGAGCGTGGAGGAGGTCTGATTTCCTATCCTGACCACCTGGGGGCATCTGGTTAGGAAGTCTAGGATCCAGTGGCATATGGAGGAGTTCAGCCCTAGGTTCTGGAGCTTTCTGCAAAGGTGTGAGGGAACAATGGTATTAAAGGTGGAGGAGTAATCCAGAAACAACATTCTTCTTCTGGTCCAGGTAGGAGAGGGCAGTCTGTAGAGTGTGGTTGATGGCATCATCGCTGGACGTGTTGGACCAGTGCGCAAACTGTAATGGGTCAAGGCAGCTGGGGAGGGAGGAGCAGACGTAAATTCTGACCAGTTTTTTTGAGCACTTCATCACTATAGAAGTGAGTGCTACTGGGCAGTAGTCATTCAGGGACAGAGGACAGGGGGTTTTGGGGACAGGAATGATGGTGGAAGACTTAAAACATGTGGGAATGACCCGTTTATTGAGAGAGAGGTTAAAAATGGTGATGAAGACTGGTGCTAGTTGGTTAGCACAGACTTTTAGCACATGTCCAGGGATGTTGTCCAGGCTGCACACTCTTCTAGTGTTAACTTTGTATAGCACTTTCCTCACGTCCAGTTCTGAAATGACCAGTCCTTCCCTTCCCAAGCTAGACCTCATTGTTCCTGCTCATGGTTTTCCTGGTTTGTGCTGGAGCTGGTAGCCTCAAACCATGAATAAATGATACTCAAGTCGTTGGTTAGGGAGGCACTGCCATTGTTTATGTTGGGAGGTCGGGTTTGTAGTAGGGCTGCAACTAATGATTATTTTGACAATCAATCAATCTGTTGATTATTTCTTCAATTAATCGATTACTTGGATTACTTGTTTTGTTTTGTTTTTTAAACAAACATGAAATAGCCTTCAATTTGCACAACGTATGTCCTTCAAACATTGTGCAAATTGAAGGCTATGGAAAAGGTATTAAATATATCTGTGTGGGTTGTGCTATACATGGTGCAAAGGATTTTTTAAAATATTAACATTATATTTTGAAAACAAAAAAGCAACTGATTGTCCACAAGCTTTAAAGCAGAAGTTAAATTACTATATTAAAAATGCTAAAAAAGAAAAACAAAAGCAGAAACTAAGTGTTAACTGGTAAGAGGTTGAATGTTCTACAGTAACATACACATTCACTCATTTGAACACAGTAACATGTTACTTTATTCTGTAAATGTATGACACTTCTTACATTTATATACATTTACATGTTATAACCCCATTACAGCTATTGTTCTAATAAAAAAGACAATTACATTTGTTTCTAAATATAGCTAAATATAGCACCAAACAACATATTTGATCAAAATGAATATTTTAGTCAGAGTTATTGCTCTTCTTTTCTATTGTGCACTGGTTGATTGATATGCATGTGTGGACTCACGCTCATTCAGTGTTTAATGGAGACTCACTTGCGCTAAGGACGAGCCTTTATGTAAAATGGAAATACTGGCATGAATTTCTAACATTTACAGATAAGGATATAAAGGTCAAAATGTAACTTCTGGGCTGAAAAAAACATGTCTGGAACATATTGAACAGCACATGCATTTGTCACAGTGTTTGACATGACAAATCATGTTAATACACTTATGAGTTTGTTTGAAGCGCTTAATGAAAAACGTTCTCACATTTTGGACAACCTGGATCGTGCACTTTTCCCGCAACAGCTCACTCATTGACCTCCGCCGTGTTTTATTCATAGAAATGCATTTTTCACAATTGTGAACTGACGTCACTGACAGGTGTTATCCACAATAATGTCACAGACCCAACTAATCCATAATGAAATTCATTGTTGATTATTTTAATTAGCAATTTTATCGATTTATTTATTGCAGCCCTAGTTTGTAATCTGCAACAGTTTGCATGCTTTGCCACATATGCCTGGAATCTGCCTGTTCAAACTGGGTCTCAATCTTGTCCCAGCATTTCCTTTTTGCTTCCCTCACTGTCTTCCTCAGGTTATAGGATGCTGCTTTATATTCATCCATGTTACCGGTCTGCAGCCTTGCTTTGTAAGCAGTTGTGCGTGCTGTCAGAGCTTTCCGCATGGATCAAGCTACCCATGGCTTCTGATTAGGAAAAACCTTTACAGAGCATGTGGGAATAGTCTCTCCTATCAGAAACTCTATATAAAAGAGCACAGCTGCTGTAAACCAGCTGATGTCATCAGAGCTGCGCCAGAACATCTCCCAGTCTGGCGTCCTCCAGGGCGTCTTGTAGCGTGGCTTGTAATTGGTCAGTCCAGCATCGCACCTCTCGCGTCACCGGATCTTGCCTCCACTGCTTCTCTGACTAATGCCCTTCTTATCCAGTCAGTGACTTTTTGTGGATGGTCTCTGTGGAAGGAAGACTCATGGTTGTGCCATGTTCTTTTCTTTTTTTTATGGTGCTCTGCAGGATGTTCAAAGCATGGTGGTGGTAGCATTATGTTGAGCAATACCCTTGCCCTCCTTTTGTTAATATCCTCCTTACCTAGTCACTGATTTATGGGGATGGCCTCTAGGCAGAGTCATGGTTTTAATAATGTATTTAATGGTGCTCCATTGGAACAGCCTGATACAGTACTTTTCCAGAACTTTGTCCTGGACATCTTTTGATATCTCATTGGCCTTGATGATGCTGTTTGTTTAGGTATGTTCTCTACAAAATGGTGTATTTATATTGATAATGACACTTTAATTGCACATAGGCCATCTCCATTCAATTAATTATGTGGCTTCCAAAAAACTGACTTATTATTAAGTTCATTTCAGCTTTGGCTTGTAATACTACAAAATGTGGAAAAGTTCAAGTGGGGTTAATACTTATGCAAGCCACTGCTCCCTTTTTCTTCAATTTAACATGTCATCCTAGGTACTGAAGTTTATACACCAAAACAATTAGTATGCATCCTATTTGTGTTTGCCCAATACTGTCATCTTATTTCTATATCACAAATACAAGCATCAAGCCAGCTGATACAGGAAGTGAAATCACACAGTACAATCAAAAACAAAGCTGTCGACCCAAAAATAAAACAAAATTTTTTAATGTTTTTTTTTTTTTTTTTATCTATTGGAATGTTGTTCCTACTGTATATAGAGATCATCTTGGAAACACACCCCTTAGTTAGTTTATAAAGAGTCTAATGTCTGTCAATATTACAATGCAAATCAGGCATCTGCTGCACAACATATGGCGTTTCATGATAGTATTCAGTCTGTCCACTATACTAAATAGTCCTGACATGAACAATTTGTGACTCACTCTGCTACAGCATTCTGCAAAACACATCAGTCAACACGACCAGATAAATTAGACGTGCCTAAAAAGTCTGATTAGGGATTAAGTGAGTGGATAAAGATGCTTAATGTCTTCTAACATGATGTTTGGTGCTTTATTCTGCTCTGTCACAGAGTCACTCTATCAATAATCATTTACTCTATGGCATTTAGATTAGCCAGGTATAGACTACATAGAGTTGTGCTTGCCTGGCTATATTTTAGTTTAGACCCGTTAGCCATGGCAAATCTCTTCAGTCGATGTTAAAGAAGCTAAAACAAATAGCACATGTTGACTTCTGGTGGCCTTCAAATTAACAAAATGACCACAAAAAGATACATTTTGGTGTCCAACATTTGCTTCTTAAATTTTGCAATTAATCCGTGAGACTAATGTTGCTATCAAGTAATGGAGGTCTGTCACACCCCAAATTTGTCTATATTTAACAAATTATAATGACTTGAAAAAAAACTCACTTTCAAAAACTGCTTTATCCTGGTCAGGGTCACAGTGGATCTACAGTCCATCACAGGAACACTGGATGCCACCGATTCATCACAGGGCACCATTCACACACACATCCACAATTGTTAAATAAAAACACTCGCCATAAGAATGAATGTAAATACTGTATAATAATTAGCCATGACAATTAACTGATCCATTATGGCTACTGATCATCCTGAACCAAACATTTCTATATTTCTGTATATCTGATATCTGTATAGATTTGTGTTTTTTCATTACATGATCACCATGATTAAGACTGAACGTCTGACAGGTGTAAAAATGCTGTACCAGCTATTTTATGAATGTCACTTATTTTTCAGTCATATTTCTCCTTTGGCCTGATCTCAGCTTAGAGACTGGTGTCATTATGTTAATGTAGCTATAAATCCACTTATGTAGTTTTTGGCCCAAAAACTGTCTCTGTTGATGGAGAAGTGGAAAAGTTCTCATCAAAGTGTGTGTGTGTGTGTGTGTGTGTGAGAGAGAGAGAGAGAGAACGTTTGAGAGAGAGAAATCCCATCCTCATCCAATCTCAGAATAAAGTGCTTTATAAAAGAGGCCACCAATCTTTTGTAAGACATATTAGAAGTTGCAGGAGAGATTTACATATTCCTTTAAAGGAATAGCTTGGCCAAAGTTAAAATGTACACAGTATTCCACATTATTGTGAATGCAGTAGATCAGCCCAGACTTGTTTAGTGTTTGTTTTGCATTGAAATCATAAGGATAATGCAGCTAAAAAGCTTAAAAATATATATAATGACACCATACATGTCACGATTTCCCCTCACACTAAGCGGAAGCCAAGGAAACTGTGCTAGCCTTTGATTTGATCCAGTTTCCTCAATGGACTGCAATGGAGCTCCCAGATACTTATGATAGATTTTCTTGGCTATCCTGAATATTTTCTTGTGGACTGCCTGTTTTATTTTGCTAGTCTAGCAGACCCCAATCCGGAGGATAAGCAATGGCTCAAGTTCATGTGGTCCCAGTTCTTTGGACCAGCCCACCAGTGGGTGCGGCTCCTAGTGGCCAAGGGAGCCAGGGCACTTGGGAATGTAACTCAGTTTGTGGGAATATTTGTAATGGCATTTGGGAATAGCATTTTGTCTAGAATCCAAGGCTGAACTGGAACATCTTTTGGAGGGGGGTCAGCCTGGCAGATAAACCTGCCCTGTCATTCACCACCTATTATGAGCAGGCAAACAGGGTGACCTCCTCCCCAAAGCTCCAGCCTGAGACCCAAAAAGTGGTCTTCTCTGCAAAGCTTCAGCTGGAGGTCAATGTGGTGACCTCATCCCCAGAACTCCAACCTGAGACCCATGAGGTGGTCTCACCTGTCGAGCTCCAGCCAGAGGTCAACGTGGCAACCTCCTCCCCAGAGTTCCATCATGAGACTTACGAGGTGGTCTCACCTGCTGAACACTCGTCTGAGGTCAATGTCAGCTCCAGAGCCCCAGTCAGAGGTCAATGAGGTGACCTCCCATGTCAAGTTCCTGCTGAGGCTGATGAGATGGCGTCCCAAGCCATGTTCCTGCCTGAGGTCGAAGAGAAGGCCTCCCAAGCCATGTTCCTGTCTGAGGTCGAAGATACGGCCTCCCAAGCCATGTTCCTATCTGACGTCAAAGAGACAGCCTCCCAAGCCATGTTCCTATCTGAGGTTGAAGAGATGGCCTCCCATGCCAAGTTCCTGTCCAACGTCGAAAATTGGCCTCCCATGCCAAGTTCCTGTACAAGGTCGAATAAACGGCCTCCCAAGCCATGTTCCTGTCCGAGGGCGACAAGCCGGCCTCCCAAGCCATGTTCCTGTCCGAGGGCAATGAGACGGATAACCAAGTTCTGCTCACTCCTGAGTCTGCTGACATGGACAACCAAGTTCAGCCTGCAGAGTTGACTGAGAACGACGCTCAACCTCCCTGCTTTCCTGAGGACACCACTCAGCCTCCCTGTTCTCCACCTCCCACTGCAGCGAAGAGTGCCACTTTGCTTCCCTACTCTGCCTCAGACATCACTAGGCCAGGCCATTCTCTACGGATGTTGCTCCGCTTTCCCACATCGCTGAGGACATCGCTCTGCCATCCTGTTCCATTGAGGACGTCGCTCTGTCTTCTTACCCTGCTGAAGCTGACGACCCAGCTTCCCACGTCTGGGTGCTGTCTAGCAACCCTGGCGATCCTGCCCTAGCCACATACCTGCCCCTCGGCTCCTTGAGGAGCCTGCCTCGGGACCTGTGGGCTGTGAAGACATTTTGCCCAGGGGGTCAGGACCACCAGGGGAGGGAGTAGTGTCTTTGG